>JAPYYX010001542.1:0-24259 GCA_030522605.1 Cremastinae sp. B BG-2022a | reverse complement strand
ATTGACATTATTATTTATTTAGATTATTATTCAGCCCCATATAAATGAACTTGGGAAAAATTAAAAAATAAATGAAAAGCTTAATAATAATTTTTTTTTCCAATTTGTTCGATGATCAATTTTTCGAGAAATATTCTCGCGTCGGATTCCTTTTTTTATTTTGAGTATGAAATATTCAACTCGCAGCGAATAATTCGCGATATACGCGAGAAATGCGAATTTTCATTTCGAAATTCACAGTATTCGGAGGGTAGCGCTCGCTTTGCAAATTAATTCGATCAATTAATACGTGCTCGCAAATGAGAACATGATTTATATATACGCGGGAGAGCGTGCACGTACGTTTCCTGTATAATATTCCGGATTATTATACCCTGCGAGCTTTATTGCTATTTCGAACCTGATCCGCTTTTGAACTCTGCACATTCGCGGCTTATTTCCGTAATCGGAAAATTTTCGACCTCACTGTGTAAAAACTCGAATTACATACTTGAAATTCAAAAAAACTTTCTCAATATTCCTTTATTTAATTTTAATACTAAAATTCATGTTTTATTAAGGTCACGAACATTTTGAAGTGCATTTTTTTCATAGTTTTATTATTAAAATTCATTTACACGTGTTAAATTTACAGAATTGCAATATAAAATGCACCTGAAATTTGTGCTGTAATTTTCCCTTCCATTTTTTAGTCTTTTTTTATTTAGATAATTTTAAATCGAGTATTTCAATGTTTTTACTATTTTTTATGTATTTTTAATAATTATTTAATTTTTTTTTATAGGGAGAATTTCAACATCGAAAATTTTGCGACGTAGCGAGCTCGACTCGTGTGTGTTCTCCGGAGGGACGAGCGAATCGATACTCTCTCCAGTCCAACGACGACGTCGACGTCGTCGTCGTTCTCCTCGCTTTTCTCCTCCCGTTCCTCTCTATCGCCACCCTCGGAGCGGCCATTTTATTCAGCGCGAATTTATTTTTCTGTAGCTTCAACATCGACGCTTGCTCAATTTCCCATTTGATTATTACATAAATTTCGACTTATTCGTATAAAAATTTGTCGAATTTTAATCTGTTTGAAATTTTCATTTGGAGAAAGAAGTTAATTCGAGAGAATTCGAATTCGCATTCAAAAATGAATACCATCCAGATCTGTATAAATGTAGTAAACGCATAAAAAATTGGAAGAATTGTATTGAAGATTTGAAAAAGAAAGATAAATGATAATAACAAAAATGAAGTAAAAGAATTCAAAAATGAAGTTTTGAGTGAATCAAAGACTCAAGCTTTAGATATAAGCGTGATAATAGAAAAGAAGAATGAATGCAAGCTAAAAAATTTAAAAAATAGAATTAAAAAGTTCAAAAAACCAAAAACCCACGTGAGCGCGAATAATGGAGGATCGAAAGATAAACAAAAAAAATGAAGGCAAGGAATCAAAATGTGAAAATCCAACTCTTTAACGTGAATACAATAAAAGGAGGAATTCAAGAGATAAAGAAAAGACAAGATAAAAAAATGGCTACAAAGAATGAAGATCGGAAGCTTCATAAACGTGCTGAAATAATTAATTAAATGTGTTAATTAGTCCACGAACGTTGTTGAAAATCATTAAGGATGATGAAAAGAGAGAAATTCGTAATTCGTGTTCGAGAGTTCGTAGGATCGGGCGTGGGAGTATATGGGTCTCGGTAGGAAAGCGAGGCGTACTCTTTTGTCGTTGGGAGGACGGAAAATGAGAATCGCCCACGCGAGGGGGCTGTTTCTCGGGACAGAGAGCGAGAGCGAGCGAGACTCCGGTATCTCACACGCGCGCGTGAGCGTTCGCGCAATCTCGGCGCGCGATCTGATCGGATCGTGGCTGATAATCGAGTTGTTGGCACCTGTGAAGCAGGCATAATTAATGCACAGGGAGGGATAGAGGTGTACGTAGAAATGAAAGGAAGGGCGGTAGGGAGAAAATAGAGAGGAAAAGGGGAGGGAAAAAGCTCGAGGTACGACAGTGACCGTTTCTGTCCTCAGGATCGCGTGTACTCGCTCGTAAATCGCTCGCGCGCCGTACACCACAAATTTATGTACAAATATGTACGTATAGACACGTCGCACGCAATATAAAAGCTGAAGAACACGCTCGAGGTACATTGCATTTTAAAATTTTTTTTCCAACTTTTCACGCTTTTTCCATTTATTTCTTTTTATTGTGATTTTTTTTTAATTTTCTTGTTTTTTCCAGGTATTTTTTTCATATTTAAATATAAATGAAAAACTTGCTTGAGGTACATTTTCTAATTTATTTTTCATTTCAGTTTTTTTTGTATAAATTTTTTCATGTTTTTTTTCTTGGATTTTGTTTTATTGTGATTTTTTTTCTTTTTTTTCATTTTTTCTTGTTTTTTTCAGGTATTTTTCGTGTGTGTACAGGAGCATAAATATGTATGCGGACTCGCAATGCGTGCCTTCGTTCAGGCAAATTACGTATTACGGCAAATTAGCCGTGCGAGAGTAAAAAAAACGGGGGAGTAGACGTTGAGGATGGAGAGGGAAAAGAACGGAGGTAAATAATGCACGGGAATGAGCGCACTTGCGCGCGGGATAATATTCTGCATTTTCCGAGCCGGTTGCATGCCACCGTGCAATTCCCGATCACTGTTCGCAGCTCTGTACTACACGCTCGCGTTAAGATTAGCCGGGATACCAGGGGAGCTGCCTGGACCGAGCATTATGCATATTATTCCCCTCGTCCTATTATTAGTAACGATTATTCGACCGGTAGATGAGCTTCTGTCGAATCGCGTATTATTCTTATTAAACGCGCTCTCGAGGTACACGTCGTAGCTAATTTCGAACCTGGAAAGTGTCTCCTCATATTTTTTAAATTTAATTACATTTGGAGATATTAAAAATTTGTTAAGTTTGGAAATTTTGTTAGTAACAAAAATTTGCAACTTTGGAAAATTTACGGACAAGATATGTCGATTCATTTTTATATATTACATTATTTTTAAAAAAATTTGATTTCTATGAGCACATTTTTTAAAATTAGATATAAAATATAGAAAAAAAATTTTGTTTTTAATGACAAAGTTAGGTTCGAAAAATGTAAAACCAGAAAAATTTTCAAGGACGCGCATAAAGTGTCCCCGGATAACCGGAAGTAGGCGTTTCGAGTTTGCATTCGCGAGTCGAGTAAAAAAATGGAGACAAAACCGTGAGTAGAGACTCGATCGCATTCCCCCTCTTATTTTTTTTTTCGAAACCTTTTCCTCTTTGCTTCTCACTCTCGTAAGAATTCTCGTGGATGCTCTTTGCACTTCGCGGTTATCTCTATCATTTGCGAAACGACACCCTTTAAGATTTTTGCCATTCCTTTTTCTATCTTTTTATATACCGAGTCTGTCCTTTTCTCGGTCTACCTCTTTCTCGTTCTGTCTTCTCCTCGAACCCGGCGCTCCTCTCGAGCTCGGTAATTAACGATTTAACAGACACGCTGGATGAGCATCGTGCAGCTTCGAAGGTGCAGTTTCTCTCTTTCTTTTCCGTCTCTCTTATTTTCTCTCATTTTTTACTCTTCCTCTCCATCTCTTTTTCCCCACATCAGTTAACCAAGTTGTTATTAGGCAAAAGTCTCAAATTTATTTCCAGACATGGAACCGTAAATCGCGTCGTTCTCTTTTCTTACATTATTCAATACTTTTGACCCTTTTAAATTATTTTTTTAATTTTTGTATATTTTTCATTCTTTTTTCAACATTATTTTATTATCGTTACCATTTTTTAAAATATTTATCATTCTGTGTTTTTGCTACTTTTTTAATTTTCTCTTTTTTTACATGCTCACATTTCTCTCACTTTTATTCTTTTTCTATTTTATTTCATTCAAGCACACCCCAACTTTATTTCCAGACAAGAAACTATATCGTCCTCTTCTATTTTTCAAAACTTTTTAATCTTTCAATTTATTTTATTATTCACTCTCGTACCACAATTCTCGAATTTCTTTCCATACTTTTTATTCATTTTTTTCCTATATTTTTCTTATATATAATTTTTCTTCTCCCTTTCCCTCATTTCTCGAAGTCTCGCTCGAGCACGCGGAAAAAAGATTGCTCGTTTCATCGTCGCTCTCCTCACGTTTTTTTCCTTACCGTTTCTCTTTTTATTCGTTTTCTTCGCGTCCGTGCTCCTCACCTGTATTTTATAAAGCTCCCTCCTCTCGGGGGAAGAGCCGTTAATGTTTTGTGTATTCAAATAAAGTGAGAGCTGATGCACATTGGCACGCAAGTGCAAAATGCATCGTGTGGGTTTTCGCGTATACAGAAATACGTTTTTATACCTCCCCATTCAAAATATATATCTTTATGTACATACATACATATGTATGTTAACATGTATATTTATTTATATATGTAAAAGACGGACGAGATACTTCATGGGCGGGGAAATAAGCTTTGGCCGCGAACCTCTCGCTTTTTCTCCTTCTCCATCTCTCTCTCTCTTTTTCCTGCCTAATGGCTTTATAATGCCTTCATTTCGCATTAAAACGCCGCTACTCAATTCCAAACGCCCCGCTACCTCGATCTCGATTCTTCATCCTTTCCGAACCTTTTTTGTCAAGTCACTCAAATTTTTTTTTCACTGCGCCCGAATGAGTACATTTTTTACCCCTTTTTCCATGAACGTGACATTTTTTTAAGAGAATATCGCGTAGAATTATAATTACTGAGACCAGAAGTTTAATTTACCCGAATCTCATTATTTGAGTCAATTTTGTATTTGAAGGCACGTTTTTTAAAAGATTTATCAATTATTTATTTCTGTCGTAAGTTTCATTTAGTTGGATTATTTAATTTTGCATTTTGGTGTGCCTTTATTTGAATTTCTATAATATAATAATTCTAATTCATTTCTGAAATATAATAATAATTCTAATTCATTTTGATCGGTCTAGTTAATTGCTTGCAAATTATTTATTAGAAATAAGAAATTACCACGATTTTTTAATATAAACATAAAACTTGTGCATGGCTTTTAAAATTAATTTAGTTATTATTTAATTAGATCGATATAACTATTCCAAAACATTTATAGTTACTATATAATAGAAATAAGAAAACTGCACGCTCTGATTTTTATTTACATTGAAAGTTGGTTACAGCGAAAATGTTCGTTAAAAAATAATGAGAATCGATAAGAGGCAGGATCTGGGACGACATTAAGAAAATCGTCGAAGCGTTTACCTTGGGACAGACCGGAAGTGCACGCGTCCTCCTTTGCTTCGTGTATTTGCGAACGAAGGGAAAAAGCGGAATTTCGTACTGGAGAAACGAAATGTGTGTATTTACGATCGAAATACGCGGGCGTATGGAAACGTAAAGAATTCAGGGATTCGACGATTCCGCGAACGGAGCCTCGATCGAGCGGGCTTGGATCGCGTGAGCTCGACGCTTGACGTTTCTTCCTCCCTTTCTCCGTCCTCGTAACCGGTGAACCAAATTGTTACGCCAACATTTGCACAGCCTCGTTGCGACGTTCACTCTCGAGAAAATGATCGAGAAAAATACAAGAAAGGACTAAAGAAATATTCACCAAATTTTTTATCAAGTAATGCGACATAGTTTGACGTTTGCAAAGATTTTTTTTTTTTTTCAAAAGAAAATAAAGCATTTTTATACTATACTATGCAATAGTAGGAAGTAATAAAAAAATTGTATGTATAACATCAATTAACAAAATTATTTCAATTCTTCAAAAAATTTGTTCATCAAATTCAAAGATTTCTTGGAATCAAAAATAATAAACTCCAAAAATTTTCTTGATGTAACTTGAGACGTTACATTGCCAATTATCAAATCAATGACATTTCATTTCCTAAAAGAGTCAAAAATATTTTTCTCGAGTAAAGTCTTTAAAAATAAAAAATTCAGGATCTGGTATTAATGAAAAAACGCCAAAAATCTCTCGGTACAAGAGTTCATTTCTCACTTTATTCAGGGTCTCTTATCGTCCTTCGTTATCTCTTCATTTATTTACATTTTGTGGACAGAGCCGGGTGGGGACACAGCGGGTATGCGCTTGCCGAGACGAAACCAGCAAAAAACCAAAAAAAAAGAAAATAACAACAAGCAATGTTCCTTTTTTCATAACAATACGACAACTCTTTTTTTTACCGGCTAACAGTGCTAATTATTTCGCTCAAAATGAGTCAAGATATCCTGCCGCAAGGAACATTATACATTTTTTCCATTTTTTCTCGAACCTTTTGAAGTCGAATTAACTTTTGAAAAAAAAAAAATTATCGTCGCTGGACGACAAAACGAGAGAGAAAAAAATCATAAATAACGATAACAATATTTATAATTATACGAAATATATATATAATATTTATATAATATACGTATATTTCTATACATATACATATATAGCTTATTATGTTACAATAGAAAGGATATTTAACCCGTCGTTCGTGAAATATAATTATTATATTTGTATATACAGACGAGAACCCGATCGTCGAAGTAGGGAGTTTAAAGTTGAGGGGAGCAAAAATACACGAAATCTCGAAGAAACGAGATCGCGCTCTTTATAAATAATATATAAAAGAAGAAATAAGGATTAACGAATTTTGAATATTGTATTACTCGTGTCTTCGATTCACTTGGTGCACGAAGAAAACGTTTCATTTAATTTGAAATAAATGAAGTCAGGAAAAAGCGATTCACTGGGAATGTTTTTTTATATTATTTTTAAATAATAGGGAACTCGTATTCTAAATCCATGTGAAATTTCAATTCGAAAATAATTGTTAATTCCACGGCAAGAATTTTTTAGAATTCGTAAATTCTTTAGAATTCCTTTTTTTAAAAAAAGTCACGTAAAATCTTCTGGAGACACTCACTGCAGTTTAGTCTCTTGAAAATCACGAAATTTTCTCCGTCTCAACGAATAATGTATGAACGTTCCCATTTCTAGGTCGACTACGAAGGCGACAGGTCCTGAGCTTCGCGGTAGAGGCTATCGGTCGGCGATGGCGTCGCGCGTCTCGAGGCTGACGGCGAAGCGCTCACGGGTGTCGGAGGTTTCCTGATGGCGGCAGCAGCGGCAGGATAAGGAGAGAAACGATGATGGGTGAGAGCCAACGCTGAAGGATAAATCGGTCTGGGCGCAGCCGGTCCAGGAGGTGGACTCTGCTGGGCGGTGGTCGCGGCGAGTTGTTGCTGCTGCTGATAATGATGAGCCGCGGCGAACAGTGTCGGGCCCAGGGACGATGCCCACCAGAGATGATTCAACTGTTGCTGTTGTTGTTGCTGCTGTTGATGCTGTTGTTGTTGCTGTTGTTGCTGCTGCTGTTGCTGGTGACTCGAACCCGCTGCGTTCGACGCGCCTAGATAAACCAACGCCGGGTTCACCAACTGCGCGTAAGGCCCGACCGTTCGCAGCAGAAACTGCGAGCCCGCTGCCCACAGAGCTTTCTCCTCCAGGCTCAGATTCGTCGCGCCTGCCTGCAATTGACTCATCTCGAACGGCAGTCGGTGCGGAAACCTCAGCGATTGCTGCTCCGCCAACATCGACTCCATCGTTTCCCTGAAAGGGAAACTGCTCAATTATGCCGATTGCCCATTCGGAATTTGCATTGAGGTAAGTTCGTGAATATTTTTTGCATCTTTCCAATATTTCATTGACTAATTTTTATACTATGATTACTATTAGTGATGATACATGACAAATCTTGTAGATTGATCGAATAGATTACAATTTAAACAATTTTTTTTATTTAGGATGTGACATTGAGGCGGAGTTTGGTCAAAATGCCGACGACAATGATGAAATAATAATCATAATAATTGTGATTTTCTATTGAATCTGCACCGTTGCACTAGTTCGACATTCTGCCACCAACTGCCATCGTATGTCAGATTCCAATGCATTTTAACAATTTTAATAGACTCACCTCTCGAAATCCGTGAGCCTTGACGAATCTCTGAACCCTTTAGCAAACGGATTGCTATCGATTTTCAGTTTCGTAATCTGCAATCAAACAAAATACGAAAAAATTTACTTTTGGAAATACAAATTCCTTGAGGAATAAAAATCAGCAAAGTTCGAATTTACGAAGTTTCGACAATTCTCAATAGATCGAGAACATTCTCGTCATTCGCACTGTTACTGGGATCGCGATTTATTCGCATTGAGATTTGTTTTCGTCAGAATTTATTTATATTTAAATGGACGGGATATCGAAACGCGTGGAGACGTCGCAACGTTTTTTTGTTAGGGCGTCGTTCACCCTTGGAGAGGGTCTTGTTATCGTCGGCGGGTACCGCGTCAAATGGCAATTCGCTACGAAATTGCGTCGGGTCGTGTCGGTCGCGGTACAAGCGACATCGGCAACGATCCGTATCGTCGAAAACTGCGTGGCCCCCGCATATACGAATCTCACTCCTCGAGTCCCCTGAACGACGAATAAAATATACGCGGATTGTTCTCTCTTCGCCGGGGATCGATCGGAAGTCAACGGCTCGTAAAATTAGAGTTCGGGGGAGGCGCGACAAAACAAAATCTCTCGAAAGGGGAGAACGATTTTTTTTTCTTCTTTTTGTTTCTCGTCTCTTTCTCTCTCGATCTCTTTTTCGTAGATTGTAACTTTATTTTCTCGGACCCCGTTCGTCGTACCCTTCCTCGGGCTCGTTTCAATTATCGCGAGCCTGCAAATCTTCGAGAATCGTCACGGAGACTCTGTTGTGAACGGGACACGAGGCGTTCGCCTTCCCTCGATGAATTTGACGAGGACACGCGAGATTTTTTTTGATCTCGACTCATATTCGATTCATTACATTCATTACATCGCGAATTGAATGACTTTGTGAATGGAATTTTAAAAATTGAGACAGAAAAATGAAAGTGATATGTGGCGAAAAAATTCTCATTAATTATTAAAACGTAAACTTGGTTGAGCACCATTTATTAAAATGTTCAAGGTATTTTATTAGATATTTTTAAATCAAATTTAGACGATGTTTAGATTTTTCAGCTTGAGTAGAATTTACATTTAGGTTATTGAATTTAGGGTGCGTTCTGAAATTTACTGCCAATACTATGAATTCTATTTTAATGCTCAGAAGGACCCATAATTCATTTCTGTAAAGTTTTCAAATGATTTTTTTACGATTTTTAAAAATCACGAAAGAATTCAGTTAAAATTCGACACCAACGTACAAAATGAATAAATTCTAATTTCGTCCGAGAGTATGTTGACTCTCCGAGGATTGAAAAAGTTATTTTGCGGTGTCGAATTCTGGACTAGAAACGACTTTTAATTTTTTTTTTTCACGCGTCCGAGCGTAATCTTGGAACAGAAGCTTCGAGGTCCCCGAAAAGAGGCAAACTTACCTCCCCGTAGTTCTTGCTCTATATACATCGCGTATAAAAATTCGCGTGAAAAAAAAGAAGGAAGAAAAAGTTTGAAAAAAAGATGAAGGGGGGAGAGCTTGGAAGGGCCACCCAGAGAGAAGGGTCCGAGAAGGCGGATGCGAGCAGGTGGCCTTGAGAAAGGATCTCGACACATATTTTCCATATCATTCTCCTACCAGACCCACAGAAATTCAACACTGACGCTATAAAAATACCGTGACAGTCCGAAAACAGATGGAAAGGATAATTGAGTCGAGAACGTAACGAGAGAGTCTCTCGAGTTCCTGTCGACAAAATCTGTCGAGGAAACGACGATTCTAATTATCGTACGAGAGAAGAAAAAAAATACCACGTGATAGACCAAAATGAAAAAAAAAATGTAGAAATCAGAAAATGATTGATCGAAGTCAATGGTTCTCGAATGAATCGACAAATAGAGTCGTTCTTCGCCAGTTTAAGGGAGAAAAAAAAGAGATGAAAAAAATGAGAGAGAGAAAAAAAGATAAAAAACAACCGGACGAGAATCATGGATTATTCTCGCGCATCAAACTCGGAAAGGAAAAGTCATTAATCACTCCGATGATCATCAACGCCCAGATTCTCGCCGGAAGGACATCCACCCGACTCGACGAGATTCTTAACTCTTCGTATAGATTTTTATTTACACGTCTATATTACCAGTTTCACACCAACTTGATTTATACCCGTACTTTTTTGTCTCACGAGCCTCTTAATAGATTAATTGTTTTTCTAATCCGTTTGACATATTTTATTACGCGTCGACTTGAGGGGTTTTTACTTTTTAGCAATTTTTCAATATTTAATCCTTTGCGAAAAATTTTATAATTTTTTTAATAGAGGTATTAAAAAATGAACGTATAGGAAAATTAAATTGGTATTAATTAAGATCAAAGGTTCATTAGAAAATTTAACGATTTAAAATTAAATTTCTACATGTACTGAGAACTTAATTTTTTTATAACGATGTCAACGAATAACTTTTTATGCAATTTACAAAATGTTTGATTTTGGGACTGTGCACTCTTCATTGAAAAAATCGACAAGTGTTTTAAAATAGGACTTTTTTGAGTTTTACTTCCGGGTGAACGCGTGTGAGGAAAAAAGATAAAAAAAACGATTCCGGTGGCTCGTATCATTCTCAATTTTGACAGGGCACTTTGTACCTTATTCGGGGATGAAAGAGAGGCAGAAATTCTCGCGTCCCGACCACCGGGCTCGCCAAGGGTCGACCGCATGCCATAATCTCTTCTTAAATCCATATTTACTTGTACGTACACGTACACGTGTTTACACGAGGCGAAAATCGAAGGAAAACTCTCAGCTTTTCTTCCTGAGTCCATCACTCCCCAAAATGTGGAATCCGAAACCAAATTTCCCCTCTAATCGTGTTTTCTCTCATTTGCCACTTTATTTACTCGGTAAAACGAGAACTTCCTATCCGGCTTCTTAAGCGAAGGGAAAAATTTTGACTTTTAACCTTTTTGACTAATGAAACAACATTTTTTAAATCTGGATCATACGCATAAGTAGATCGCTCCAAAAATGATATTTTTATTCATTTAAAGTTGCAATTTCTTAATATTATTTTTTTACTATTAAAAAGATTATTACTATTTCTTCATTTATCTAATATAAGAAATAAAAAATTATTAATATAGTTGCAAAAAGTACCAAATCTTAAAATTTTTGGAAAAAGTTCTCGAGAAAATTCTCACACATATTTATAGTTACCATTTCACAATAGTAAATTTATAGTACTAATAGTACATTTTCGACTATTAAAAATTGTTATTTCAAAATATTTTTCATTATTACATTATCCTGATTTTTAGTTCTTCATAATCTAACCACAAAACAATCAAATCTATTCATATTAAATCATAGAACAAAATATCCAATATAACTAATAGTTGTGAAAAATGACAAATTTCAAGATGTTCGGCATAGTAGTTTCAAGAAAAGCCTGTCAAAGCCACTCCTAAGGGTTTAAAGTTGCCATTTTCCAAAAGTCCTTTAATAGTACATTAATAGTTCATTTTTATAGTCCCACATTGTCACTTCTTCATGATCTAAAATAAGAGATCGAAAATAGTTAATAGTTGCAGAAAATAATAAATCTCAAGATTTGAGGAAAGTGTACTCGAGGAAAGTCTCTCAAAGGCACGCGTTAACACGTGTACGAGTGAAGAAATAATAAAAAGGGAAAGTATTAGAAATATACGTATAAATGCGTAGTTAAGAGTTTGACGGGGGTGGCCGTCGAGAGTGGGTGGTCCAATTACCCTGGCGGGCTTCTCTCGAGATCTCTCACTAGCGGCGAACGCCAGCATCGTGCGTGAGGATCGCGCGGGGGAACGTGTGTGCACGTGCGGCCTGAATAATCTTTTTTTCTGTCTCTCTCCTTCGCTTCTTCTTCTCTCTCTCTCTCTCGTTCTTCCTTACAGTAGTAATACTATTCCTTTCTCTCTTCGTCTCGTTTATGCTCTTTCCTTAGCAAAAGCTTGAACTTTGAGAAGGGCACGGGGTGGCCCAGTGCATCTCGACTATGACGACGACGACGTTCGCCACGAGAAATGAGAAACTATTTCTCTCTCTCTTTCTCTCTCTCTCTCTCTTGAACTTTCTCACTTCCTCTTTGTCGCTTTTGCTTCATTTATCCTTCTCTCTTGCTCGTTTACTCTCTCGTTTTCTCTCTCTCTCCTTCTCTGATCCCAGCTTAGCTTCACCAGAGAACGGCTCGGTTTTAGTTACGATTCCTCGCTGACATCATTAGCCAAACATCTGGCCCACTTCCCTTCTTCTCTTCTCCTCTCTTCATTATTCTCCACCTTATGCTTGCAGAAATGAGACTTACACGAGAATCAAAAATCCCGACGATCCATCTTCTTTTTAGTATTTATCACTGTTTTTATTTAAATTTTTATTCTTTTCTCTGAGATGATTTTAACAATTGTGGTTATTATCAGAGAATTTGTGGTTTTTTGTCTTCAATATTTTTTACAACTTTGTGAATATTTTATTCAATTTTTTACACGATCTTAATTCAATATCAATGATTTTTTATGCAAAGAAATCCTAATTTAATTTCATTATTTTTTAAATTTGGTCTACAATTTGTTAAATTAATTTTACATTGAGATCTCTTTTATTGAATTTTTCATAGAATTAAAAAATTTCATGATGAAGCGAAAAAGAAAAGTGCGTGAGAATTTTATTTTCATCATGATGCGAAACAAAAACAAATTGTTCTGCTGAAATCATTATTCGTGAAGCGACTCTTCACTCTTCCTAAAAAAAAAGAATGCGGAAATTTGAGGATTTATCCCGCATTTGACGCGTTTACGAAGAACATCGCTGAAATATTTATAACTTCGTTAACAGCTTGATGAGAAAAGTGGATCTTTTGATCCCTCTATACGTAGAGGGAAGTCGAGTCAGATTTATCGCGATTTATTTTATTTTCATCTCTTTTTTTTCAACATATTTTTTCCGCGTGGAATTTTTCGTATTTTTTTCTTGATTATGAAAAAGAAGGTAATCGTCAATTCACCCACTCTGGATTTTCTCAAAGCTCTCGCGAGCACGCACACGACGCTTTACGACTTCGCTGACACAACGCGAAATATCCCTACTGAAAATCTTAACCGTTTGGCCCACTTCCATTTTCCCTCCGTCATCGTCTTCGTTCTGCACAGCGCGAACCGATTTACAGCCCGCGAATCCCTTTATTTTTGCAAAAAAAAATTTTGGAGCTGCCGACGATTTTTCAACTCCAAAAAATAAATAATTTTCTCAGGAAAATATTTATAAACGATTATCAAATAATTTTTAAAGTCTGAAAAACAATTTGACGTTAATAAACTAATTATATTTGTGAATTAAATTTTGTTATGTAGACTGGAGAAAAAATTTAGCAGATAAAATATTAATTCGAAAGATTTTTTATTATTTGAGTTTTTATGTTTTAGTCACTTGGTAAAGTTATCTTCGAACAAGATTATTCCGGTCTGATCTCAATCGGTGTATTACGAGCACGTTTCAATTGATTCCATAATCGAAGTTGAATAATTTGTACGACTCTGTAAGCTTCGGGATGACGTTGAATAACGTAGGAGGAAGATGAGATTATAGAGATCGTCGAATCAATTTAGAAGAGAATTCACGAGCTGATAATATATTAAATCTTCAAATCGAAGATGTTCGTCTCAGGATGATTTAAAAATTTTTTTTATCTCGATGAAAAATTTTACACTTTTTATTATTTTCGAATTTTATCAAAAATTTGAGAGTTGTCGAAATTGAATTTTCGCTCTGAGGAGAACGAGAGAAATCCGTTTCTTTCTCTAATAATAGATTTAATAGAGACACGCTCATTGAAGGGGTCGCGCTTTAACGGTCACTCGCTCTTTCGCCCTCCGTCGAATTTTCCGTCTTCGAGCGCCGCCGGGACGTTCCTTAACGCTCCAGCACGGTGGCCAAGTTCAAGGGAATGTCTGGAAGAAATTCTTTACGATTCTTATTTTTATGAACTCTTCCCACAAAGTAACAGTTTTTATCCATTCAGGGTTACAAAAATTTGTTCCGCGAGTCAAAGAAATTTCTCGTGAAGTCGTAATTCAAAAATTGGAAAAGAAATCTACACGTTCCTTTTTTTGATGTTGTAAATTATTTTTTTAGTTACGAAACTATTTACGATTTTATTCCCTCAAAAAAAAAATAAATAAAATTTTTTTTTTAAATTAAAAAATTATTTAACGAAAATGAATGCATTTTCTTATTTTCTGTTCATGTTTATTTATTATTTGTTTTAAATTCTATGCACTTTATAATTCTCGCAAAAGAAAAATTTCTTTGCAAGTCGAAAATGAAAAAAAAAATTTTTTTTAATTTCTCTTGACTCGGAGTCGATTGAATTTTGTTTGAATGGGGTACAAACCGCCGGATCGGTGTCTCCGGTATACAAAAGTAACGAACCCGAGAGATTGTCATCGTAGGCAGAGGCGCGTTTCGGGACGGGAACAAAGTGACGGTGAACATCTCCTGTCTCATTTGAGGCGGATTTATTTATGTTTTTCTTTTGTGAGTAAGAGAGAAAGAAGGAAAAAGTGAGAAAGAGAGAGGAGCCTGCAGCCACTAAAACCATCGGCTCCTCCTTTTAGTCCCCTCTTCGCGTGCGCGAACACGCACCGCGAGGTGCCATTATCTTCGCTACTATATACGCGATCCTCAACACATGCGCCTCCAAATAAATGAGAGTACGTTTTGAGTAGCTTTTACACCCTCGGGCGATTCTCTCGGTTCGCTTTATTCTCTAAAGACGCCCAAGAGACCGAGAAACAACGAGACTCTCAAAAAATCAAAATAAATAACAAAATATTATAGAGATAAAAAAAATTGAAGAGTAAAAAAAAGTAATTACATAATAAAGGGAGGGAGAGAATAAAAAATTACATATTACGTTAGAAAAAAAAATTCGAGTTTTAAAAAAATATTCAAAATGAGAAAGAAAATTTTCGGAAAATAAATCAAGACTTTCATCCCCAGTCCAAGAAAAAGCGAGAGATGCAAGGATATAGCATCGACAGTCACTGCCAAAAGTCACTTTTTCGTGTCCATGAATTGATGAAATTTAGCATTTGTTTTTCTGTTAGGAAATTTAAATTTTTTATTATGTTATTTACACTGATATTCGATAATTTGCTAACTTTTCATTAACAATTTTTCGCATTATTTATTGTTTGAACAATTTCAAAATAATAATTTCAGATAATAAAGATTAAACCCGGTTATTAACATTGTTCATCTGTGCACGGTAAAAATTTATGAACAAAATCTCGGTGTTTGGAATGCATTTTTAAGGCAAATTTATGAATTTTCTATAAGAGACAGACAATTAAATTTAAATAACTTTGGAATTAGATACCTTTTGAACCATGCAGTGAACCGATTTATAATTTGGTAGAGAATTTCATAATATATTTAGAATCAACTTGCCAACATTTCAGCGATTTTTGGGTTTTCCAAAGATAGAGACACTCTTAGGATTTTGAAATTAATGCCAAACTATTTTGGAAATCAAATAGTATACCATAAAACATTTTAATTCAAAATATATAAATATTCAACGGTTCAGAAACATTTAACAATTAACAGAATGAGCATTCAAAAAAAATTAAATTGTTTTCCCCTTTTCTCAGTTTGACTTTTTCTTTTCCTCTCTCTTCTCGTTCTCGACTTCACCGAGCGCCAAAACCGTCGCACTCCCGAGCGTACTTAATCGGGGGTCTCTAACCGGAAAAGTGCTCATTGCGTAAGAGATTCTCGAATTTATTTCGAGTAAAACCCCAGCTAATAAATACAATCGCGAAAATCTAAAAAAATGCTCACTATTAGACCTATTAACATCACATTGAACAGTTTTCAGCTTCTTTTTCAATCAAAATATTTTGAAAAAAATTTCAAAATCTTTAAAAATCAAAATTCATGCAATATTTCAAAAATTGTTTTTTTCAAATCAACACACTAATTAAATATCATATTAAATGAAATCTTTTAATTTCTTCGTAAATGAAAAAATCAAATTTTTGATCTTTTGTACCAACAAAAAACAAGTGCTCAATTTCATCGATTTGCGTACTTTCGAAATATTTCCGCTGAAGAATTTTAAAGGAATCGTCTCAGCGGCTCGTACCTTGAGACAGGAAGGAGACACGTTAGCCGGTCGAAAAAAAGGAAAGTAGAAATGACGAGGGAGAGAATAAGTGAGCGAGGTAGCAGTTAAGTTATGAATTATGACGTGTGTAGTTCTCTCTCATTCTCTCTCTGAAAAAAAGGGAGACGAGGAAAAGGGAAAGAAATAGCAAGATCGTATACGCGAGGTCGTTACCGCGCGAGCAACATTTCGTTCTCCGTCTCTCCCTTCTGACTTTCTTCCACTGATGGCGGTAACGAAAGGAGCAAAAAAGAAAAGAGTGAAAAAAACGTCGTCGTTGCAACGATACGTGGCCGACACGTTTCTTTTTTTATTCTCTTCTCTTTTTTTTTTTATTTTTTTTTCTCGCTCCTAGCGCGCCCTTTTTTCCGTCTTCCTCGACTTTCGCGCCCTTCGCTCGCGGAAGTGGCGACAAAAAATCCTGTTAAACGAGCCAACCGCACACTCGGTCGTCATTTCGATGGCTCTCTCCATTTCGATATTTTTCTCTCTTTTTTCTCATTTCGGGACGTCCCTTTAACATTCGCGCGTTAACAGCCATCAAACCTCTCTCTCTGTCTTTCTTCTTCTCGTCCTTAATATATTTCTCATTTATATATCGTCGGAGAAAGAAGAAATTGAAGATTTCTTCGTCGCCGGGAGCGAATTCGCGGCCCGAGGCCTATTTCGTCTCCTGAGAATTTCCCGTCTCTCTCGTTCTCTTGTTCCCTTCGACACTCTATTTTTGTATACATATACGTACAATAATGCGAGTTACAAGCCGAGAAGGAGCAAGAAACGATAATGACGAGAGAGGCTGTGAAAAGAGGAATCGAGACTCCGGGAAAGTTGAGAGAAAAAAAAACATTGAGAGAGACGGCGATAATTGCCAAGGCATCTCTTCGCACCTCATCATCATCAGAACAGAATCGTCGACTTTTTCAGGAAACGGAAGATTTCTCCGAGAAATTCGCAGACCACCCGTTTTTGAAAAGGAATTTTGAGAGAATTGAATTAATCTCTAACTGTTTTGACTCAGCGTAATTTTAATTAAAATTTTTATTCTAATTAAGTTCAAATTTAATTAATCTTAAATCAAAAATAATTTCGGATTGGACTTTGAAGTTGATTTTATTTTTAATTATTTCTTGCAAACACGAATGAATCAAATATTTATTAATACAATTATTTTTTTAGAATTCATACAATTGAAATTTTTTTAAATTATTTTTGAAGGTTTTTAAATACTGAAGAACAATTGTTTATTGTACACAAGTGTTGGGATCGCTGACGTGAATTCCGGAAATATTTTTCGTTGGGCGTCGAGTGGCGACGAGCAAAACCGCGATTATAAAATCCACGTGTTTATACGCGTGTAGGGGTATTTATACGAATTTATAGGATAGAAAGAGAAAGAGAGTGAGAGAGAAATTGAAAAAGAGAGAAAGAGAGAGAGGACGTCTCGACACCCCGGGAATGCGAGACGTCGACGAGACGGGCACGAGACTTGACGACTCCGGACCACACAAGAAGTTAACGCTCAAGAGAGAATCCAGGGACACATATCACGAAGAGAAAGAGATCGCAAGTGCGGAGGAAAGAGGAGAGAAATAGTAACGAGTACGCACACCCCCAAACGACCATAGTGAAATATGGTAATGTACACTCCCGGGACGAACGAGCCGTGCAACTACGGAAAACCATCGTCGTTGTCGTTCATCTCCTTTCTTAATGGCAATGTTGAACAGAAAGCCCAAACTCGAACTAAAAACTCCCATCAAACAACCTTTTTTTATCATTATTTCAATTTTGATAGTTGATTAAATATTTTCAAACATAGGAATATAATGAACTGAAATAGACGATAAATAATGCCATGAAAAAATTCTCGTTTTCAAAACATTTGAAATTTTCGAAACTTTGTATCTAAGGTCCAGATTCTAAATAATTAGTAAATTTCAAACACAATTTAAAGATTTTTCTATTTGATTCTGACGTCGAAATTTTACTGGCAATAAATTTTGTTGCGATTTTTATGATTTTCGATAAAAGAATATTATCATTATTCATAATTAATTAATATTCAAAATGACATCGGGTAGAGATTTGACTCTATCTGGTTCAGAGTTCAACATCGCGAATATATCAAAAGTTAAATCTGGCTATTCTGAGTACTATACTGACACGTGAAATTTAAGCACAAATATTTCCACTACGAAGATAGGAACGATATATTTTTTCACGCAATGTCGAGCAAATATGTGAAGTTTCTAAAAATAAAATTTTCGACCTTGCATTGACTGCAACGAATGTTATTTATCTTTAAGGCGTGACTTCATTGACTTCTCAATACTTTGATGTTTAACTTTGTGATCAACTCTATCACATATTTCAAATTCATAAAAAATTTGACAAATTCGTATTTTTGGCATACTTAATAATCTAATACATCGAAGAAACATGTGATAAAATAAATGTAACGTGACAAAAGAATTCATCGAAGAACTGTAGTATTCAGTAGATAAAATCTCGTGATCAAACATCCAAAGATTGAAATTATAATTCATGAAGTCTTATAAAATAACAAAAAAAGAAAGAAATTATTTTTTTCCAAACTCGTTTGCCGACGATGAATTTTCTCTCTTTCTGTTATTCCCCGAGATGAGGAATAAGAGCAAGAGAAATCGAGACGAGAGAAGACACGGTGGATAGGGCCCTGTCGACTGGGACCATTGAAACAAAAAATCAAGAGAGGGAACGAGGAGAAAAAGAATAACGGTAGCGGAGGAAGGTGCACGCGTGTATAAGAAAAAAAAACAAGTGAAGGAGAGAGAGATGAAAGTTTGTAAATAAAATACTCACGAGCTGATTCTGATAGGCGGTGACGGCGGTGAAAATGGCCTCCGGGAATACGAAGGTCTTGTGAGGCTCACGCTCGAGATCTTCTATCGGATCCTTGTGCCCTGACTCCGGACGTTTAACCAGGTGGATTCTCGGTTGGTACTTGTGCATGGAATTTAATACCAGCTGAAAAGAAATAAATTAATATTCATTAATTACCATCAACCATGAAAAGTGATTTTAAAACTGATTTAATTGAGAATCCTGGAATGATATTGAAAAAAAATAATGATAGGGTCAGATAAATAATTAAAGAAATACATATTTATAAAAAACATACTTCCATTGAGAGCACGTTAAAAATTTGAATGAAAAGACTGAACATATTTAAAAAAATATCAAATCAAATAAAACAGAGGAACGAAGAAAATTACTCGAAAATCGACCAGAATAGCGTGACGAAAAATCTAACTAAATTCATAATTCGAAAAATTTTCTAAAAATATAGAAGCACATAAATACGGAGAGATTTTTATGAGTCGAGGTATTTTTTGAGACGATGAAATTTGACTAGACATTCGATTTCATTATTCACATAAGATCTTCAGATAGAGACAGTGAACAAAGTGATCAAAAGTTTAGTAGATATTACGAAACAAGACTTGAAACTCATCCTAACGAGTTTAACGACAAACTTTATAGAAAGTAAGTAATAAAATGACTGACAAGATTTAATCTTTTTATTATTACGATCTATGAACACATTTCGAATGAACGATGTCATGATAACGAAATCCAAAGAGTAAAGCATCATTGAATGCCAATTACGATTCATACATAGAATCAATGGCTAATTGTTTTTTGCTATTCAAAAAAATTAATTGTAATTAATCGCTAATAAAAACAAAAATTGCCTACAATATTTTCAATTTCGTGAGTATCAAAAAATTATAACGTAATCCAAAAAAATTGACTGAAAATGTTTCTGAAAATATCGAATAATGCGATTAACGAGTTCTTTCCAACGAAGAAGACAATTGCAATAAAAAATCTGAAGCAAAAGATAATTGAATGATTTTCCTAAAATACAGTGGAGTATAAATAACGAGAGATTATATACGTCGAGGTATTTTTTGAGACGACAAAATTTGGTTAAATATTCGATTTCATTATTCGCAAAAGTTTCCATTGTGGAGAGATCCGAGTTTAAATCGAAACTTTTCATTCAGGATTCTCTCTCTCTCTCCCCGGTTCCTTTATCTCCGCTGTTGGACGTGTTTCTCGAGAGAAGATTTCATCTTGGCAAACGAGGCCTCCCCGTGGCGAACTCCCGAGATAACTCAGCAGCGAATTTTTGAATCGGGCGAACGGGGATAGAGTTTCATATCAATAATAAAATGGACGTCAGCTGGATTACTCCGGAAAAAGCTCTCGCGAATTTCGACTAAAAGAAGAAAGAGAGAGAGAGAGAGAAAAAAAAGAATATTTTTGTTCTTTCTGTTTTTTCTTTCTCTCTCATTTTCTCTTTCTCTCTCTCGGACTTCACAGAGAACAAAATTCCATTCAAGAGATGACTTTTGCCACGGAGTTCTCCTCGCACGACGTGAAGTCTTCTCGAATATGAGATGAACTCGAATCGTGCAATTCGCCATCTTCCTTCTCTCTTTCTCCTCAGCTTCTCTCACTCGCTTGATCGTCTTTCGTATTTGTGTCAATCCGGGAACGAATTAAGAAGCCGTGAAGCTCACGGTAAAGGAAAAAGGAAGAAAAGAGCGCGCGACGCCTCTTTTTCGGTTCTTCATTCTCTCGCGAAAATATAAACGAAAATATATACGTGTCGAGAGCGAGGGCTGTAAAGTGATTTCGCAGAAATGAGATGCGACAAAACGGTACTGTCACATTACCAAGAGAATGAGAGAGAGAGAGAACAAAAATAAGAGAGAAAAAAAAAGATTCCACGACGAGATAAGAGATTTTTATCCTCTCGCTGATTCTTTTCGTCGTCGCGAACCATCAGGGACACACACGAGTCGAGTGACGTTTCATTTCTTCCTCACGATTTATCTTTCAACCCGAAATTTTACGCATTTCTCGTCATCCCGATTATCTACTTTTCTTATCATTAAAAGTCGAGATGCTCTTTTAAATAATTTTTTCATATTGCAGAGGATTACAAAGTAGCGGCAATTAAAATGATCGGTTAAAAAAATTTGGAAATAAAGATTTAAAAAAAATGTTTGCAAAAAAATTCGCAAATTAGTCGCTCGTAAGTATATAATATATTGAGAATTAATGAAATCTTCAAGCAAGAAAAATTATATTTAGACAATATAATTTAATAAAAAATTCATAAGAACGATTTTCAATAAATTTATTTTAGAGAATTTTCCAAATGGGAAAAAAATCAATTTCAATATATTGTAAATTAATAATTGAATTCTCTGATTCTCGATATCGTAATTTCGTTTCCAATAAACGAACAAAGCGTAATAAAAATACAAAAACGAAAATTCCCAAATAAGTAATTACTAAAAAAATTTTTTAAAGTTGACAATTCAATTAATAAAACCTCGTCCAAAAATTGCCAACAATTAAAAAAAAATTAATGTACGAGATTCGTTTTCCAAAAAATTTTCCATTTTTACCAAACGAAAAAAACTTTCATAGTCAGGCTGCAGTCTGAGCCGTGTCGTTTCTCGTGAATAATTAAAAGAGCCGGAGAGGACGAGCTCGTCAATTTCCATCGATGCATCAAGCCGATCGAACGTAGTCTCTATGCACCTGTAGCTTAATTGATATCTGCCACACTATAAATGCAGAGTACATTTCGGGAAGGCGAGAGAGAGAGCGAGAGCGAGAATAAGACGAGGAAAGAGAGGAAAAAGGGACGAGGAATAAAAGGGATGAAGAGAGGGGAATAAAAGAGGGATAGAAATGGGAGGAGAGAAATTGCAACGTTGGATGCAGCAATCGGATTATTCGTTATCGGTAATACGCCAGGGCGGTATAAATGCATGACTGATTAACGGAGGCCGGTCTGCCGACGGTCTGACATCCGTGTCTGCCAACTGGGAAATGCACTCCTCCCCCCTCTCCTCTTGATAAATTCTCTCCCCTTTTCTCTCTCTCTCTCTCACTCTCTGTCTCTTTCTCTCTCATCCGGCAATTCAATATCCTCTCGTTCCTGCGCGGATAAATTAACACGAGACAGCCGAGCACGAGTTTCGGGGTGGTCCTGAAACTTTAAAGGGAACTCGCGCGCGCGATACGCTGCTGTGCGACGCGCGGAAGCCCCATATTTGCTTACCGTGTCGTGTACACCAAAATTTGTGCCAAAAAATTCATCCGAATACTATTTTTTTGGTTTTTCTACCTAGAATTTTTAGGATTTTTTTGGATTGGGTTTTCGTCATTGAAACTTTTCGGGTGGGCACTGTAAATTGAAGTGAATTCCTTCACACACTTTTCATATGTATTATTACTCATTTGAGTGTGCAAAATTTTGAAGATTTGTTAAAAGATATGTGTTGTTCCTGAAATTCATTTAAATTTTGTGTGTAATTTTAAACACAGTTTACGTGAAAAACTACAAAATTTGTTATTTGTAATTTGTAAAAAATGACTACAGGAAAAAAATTTTTAATGGACGTAAAGTTAAAAATAATTTTTATGACCGAAGTTTTTTTTTCTTGTTTTTCGATCCTTATTAATTTAGTAGTAGTAGTAATGTAGCTGAAATTCATTTAAATTTTGTGTGTAATTTTGAACACAGTTTACGTGAAAAACTACAAAATTTGTTATTTGTAATTTTGTAAAAAGTGACTACAGGAAAAAATTTAAAATGGACGTAAAGTTAAAAATAATTTTTATGAACGATTTTTTTTTGTTTTTCGATTCTTATTAATTTTTTTACCAATATTCAAATTATTCTTACCTTTACTACGTTTTTATGATAATTGAGATTCTAGCTTTATATTCGTGTCATGATAAAAGTCAATTTGGGTCGTAAAAGACAGATCGAATGACGCTTGAATTTCGAGATGAGTGAGATGACTGAAAAATCGGGGTGAATTTTCCAGGATCGGGATTACCAATTTGAGAGGATAAAATTAAATTAATATTCTTTGATGTACTCACGTGTCCATGTCTGTCCATCTCGTTGTTCGTGAGTTTAACTTTCTCGAAGGAGACGATTTGTTTCCGGAGCTGTTCGCCGGTGAATGGCGAATCTGGATGAACGTAAAGCCTCGCGGGCGTTGGTGGATCGGCTTTGCCGGCAACCAACCACGAACTTCTGTGATAAGCGTAACGATATCTCTTCTTGTCGACCGGGACGATGTCCATTAATACGGCGTAACGACCGTCCGATCTGAGACCCTCGAATGAGACTCGACACGTTGGGAACATTCGCCTGATGAATAAAAAAAGAACAACAAATTAAAGACTTGTAAAATTGATTTTATTTTATTTTTTCAAATTTTTATAAAAGTTGAAGATCAATTAAATTTATAATCCAAACTTGTCGAGACTTTTGAAGAGTGAAATCCGAAATAGAAATTGAACCAAAAGACGAATCCTCTGAATGTTGAATTGATATGAAAATTGAACAGTTTTGGATAAATTTATAGCCAAGGATTGTTAAAACCTGATGAAGATGAATCCAAATTTAACCAAAACGAAGACAAATTTAATGAGCTCTAATTTATTTTAAAATCGAAGGTGTGAATTCTTTATTAAGAATTCTTACAATTTTTTATGATTGAGGGTAAATCCAAATTTAACCAAAACGAAGAGAAATTTGATGAGCTCTAATTAATTCTAAAATCGAAGGTGTAAAATCATAGTTAAGAATTCTTACAATTTTTCATGATTGATAAATCTAAATATAACAAGAACTGTCAGAAGTTTTTAATTTTGATATTAAAATCGAAGATACAAATTCATAATGAAATGTCTTACAATTTTTAATCATAAAACGTACATCCTAATTGAACTAAATAAAAATATTCCGCGAGTTCTATTGTTATAAAAATCGATTCATAAATTCCCTCCTTTAAATTCATACCCAAAATTTCTCAAGACTCTCGATGTTGAAAGCAAAATCCCAAACCCACCAAAATGAAGACTCCTCCGAGCTGTAAATTCCATAACCGCAAGCGATGTGTACACCGTTTACATCGCAGTCAGCTCGCAAACACGACCACAAGATTCTTGGCAAAATTTCTCAGTCCAGCTTTTCGTCACTACCTCAAATTTCATGATTTCCCTCAAAAACCTCATCAAATTGGAATCCGCGTC
>JAPYYX010001541.1:0-32895 GCA_030522605.1 Cremastinae sp. B BG-2022a | reverse complement strand
TGGGAAAGTTCGTTTGGACAAATTCCCAAAAATTCCAGATCTGCTATACTCTTTATTTAATGGTTTCCATTGTAAAAGTCATCGGGAAACAGAAAAATTAGCGCAGAAAATTATCCCTAGTATGTATTAAAATTAAACATACATCATGTATAAATTTTGTTTTCAATTACGACTGAATATAATAATTGTATATGAGAGCAAAGACAAGATTAAGAGAATCAAGCTCCAGAAGATTTCTTAAACATCAGTTTTCTGAGCACGCCGTTTAACCAGAGCTTCTAACTCAATCATATCCTTATTTTTCCTCGTTTAAAAGTCACGATGTTCTCATCTCCCTTTTTCCCCTCATTTTCCACCTTATTGCGGGCAAGATCTCGATCTCATGAACGAGTAAAAACGTAGGATGGGAAAGTGGAACGTGCTCAAAAGGATACGATGCCCCGTACCGAGGGAAGCAATTCAACTCCCGTTAATGATAACTCGCGCTTGAGCTTCGTGTAGTTGTAGAGCTTTCGATTTCATTATTATTATCGTCTATATCCCGTGGAATTTCCACAGCACGATCCCTTTATCTCCTCGCGTCCGGCGTGTTCTCCGCAACGGAACAATTATTAAGCGATCATTAAGCGCGACGTGTACGACCGAATGAAAAATATTTAAATCAATTTATTCATCACAGTTATTACATTGGAAAAATGTTCTTTTGATCAATTTATTGAAGAATATTTTTTCGTATAAAAATCTTAAACCAAAAAGCATCAGTAGATATCCATATTGTTCTATATAGAGTGGAGTTTTATTTTAAAAAACGGAGTTAATATTTTTATGAGATTTCAATACAAAAGTGAGCGATTGTTTCCAGAAACACCATCAGGGCCGGGATAGAGTGACGTGCATATCTAAAAGCTTTCCCGCTTGCGAAGTAATAATAAAGATGATACATTAAATATGTATATACGTATAGTGCGAGAGTTATTTGTTAAAAACTTGATAATTGACAACTGATGATGTGATGGGCGTGCACAAAATGCGCCGGAAACAATGAAAATTAAAACAGAAATTAAGGAACAAAATAAACTGAAAAAAAATTAATTTCATATGGGGGGGAGGGGGGGGGGGGGGGGGGGGGGGGGGGGGGGGGGGGGGGGGGGGGGGGGGGGCGAGAAAGAAAAAGTTTATCTCGCTACGGCGCCGAAGAATAAAAAAACCGAGAAAAATATACATATATACATATTAAGTATATATATATATATGTATATGTATATGAATAAAAAGCCATCGGATGAGAGCTTTCGCCGCTAGGTGAATAATAATATGTATAGCATATACACAATGGATTTTTTCTATGTACAAAATGTGTAGGATAGAGAAATATGTATGTATGTATATAGAAAAGTGACTGGATGTTACAATGAAAATGTCGTTGAGTGAAGCAGCTACGCCGCCCGCGCTCGTTATTGAATCTGGCTCGAGTTACGCATCAGTAACCGCGGACGCGAGCGCGCGCGATCCCGTACACTCCGATGGAGAGAGCGAACGCTCGCAAAACACGCACACGTCTGTGTTTTATACTCTTTTTTACACCTCTTTGTCCAGTCTGGCTCGATGAGGATGAAACCTACTGCACGGATATACGACACATTCTGCCCCGTAATTGAAAATCTCAAAGCCTTGACGATATTTGCTCTCACCTCTGGACCAACTCGTCTTTTTCAGCGTATTCCAAACATACGCATACGCATATAAAGAGAGGGATGAGAGAGAGAGAGAGAGAGAGAGAGATGAGGTATGTGTATATGTACGCACATGCATATGACCATTTGATTTCTCACTTTTCAATCCGTTCTCCAAGCCTCATCGTAACAAAAAGTGTCTCATCCTTCTTCTCAATGAACAAACGGGCTGATTCCATTTTTTCTGTTTCGTGTAACTATACATACGTATAGTCCATTGTAAGGTTGAAAAAAATTTTTTAGAGAGCATACTTTTGTCAAGTAATTCGGTGCATGTTTCGATTTTTTTTTATATAACGATTGATGAATTAAAAATATTTGTATTTTAGATTTATACATTATTTTCTTGTGTATTATGAGTTTTTGGCTAAATTCCTAAGTTGAATTTGTATTCAAGAGATAATAATAGAGGCAACAATTCAAACCCGAGATTTTAAATTAAAAGATTTCGTTTATTTTTTCCGATTACGTATAGATATTAAAAAAAGATCACGTATAGATATACAAGGCATCGATCTACTATAAATAATTGAAGCATTTGTAGGAAGTATAGTTTCAATCAGATAATTGTGTAATCAAGTTTTATAGTTTTTGAGATTGAAAAATTAAGTCCGGTAATGTCATTAGTAACACATTATCATAGATACAATTTATAAAAAAAATCGTTACAGCTGGGAGCGATTGATGATCCGTGAGAGACAAGAGACGCTGAGGGATTTTTATTAAAAATTCCTCTCTCTCATCTCTTATTCGCAAAATTACGCGAGGAACCGTAAATATTCGCATATGGTCGAAAAAGTGCAAGAGAAATGAGAGACTGCTCCGTGAATGTAAATTGCGGCTTTTTACCAAGGTCATTCCGGACTTGATACTTTTTTCCCCCTCACATTACATCATATCTTCCATTTTTCCCCATCATCCCCGTGTCTCGCTCCTCCCATTTGAGATACATATAAAGTTTACTCTACATCGTCAACGCTTCCATTTTTCATCGCCAAGTCTCGTTATTATTTTCGAACCCAACAAAAGGGCAAAGCCGCATACTTTTAAACGCTTTTTGTCAAAAAAAAATGGAGGCTTTTGTCATTTAATTCAGCTTGGCACAATTTTTTTTTTTTCTTTAATATAATAAATACGATCCATCAATAAATGAAAGAGAGAATAAGTAAAAAACAAATGGTATTCCATCTCGGCAGCTTTATGAAAAAATGATGAAAGAATAAAAATTCAGCTATTCAAGTTTTGGAAAAAATAAAAGATACTCTTTCATATATGTGTTTCTTGGCCGTTAAAACTTTCTCGACTCTGGAAGCTCGCGGGAGAGTCTGAATTTATGAATACGAAACATATTCTCTCTCGCGAGTATTTTCAAACTGACGAAATTTCATCACCCGTGAACATCTGTTGTTTCGAGCATGCTATTGGTTATAATTTTCGCCAAATCCTCACTTTCTAACTGGGATCCGAAATATGTATACCTACTATAGGTATTACGAAGCAAGAAATATCGATTTGCATCGGGGAGCATTTTTCTTTTGTTCCCTACTCAATTTATATACTACGGCGTCACGGAACTATTTTTTACGCGTCAAAAAATGAATAAGAAACACGCATGGAGAGATTTTTATAATTTTTTATTATAAACTCTTTTTCACTTCGTTAGAAATGTTCTTCTCGAAATATTTTTGCTTCGTCATAGAAAAATCGACACACGAAGCGCACACTTTATACATACATACATATATCGAGGGATGATGAAGAAAAAGATAAGAATAAGATAAAATTGGTGTGTGAAATTGGATGAAGTTGTACAAGTACAGGATACGCGAACGATTTTAATTGAGCATAAACGGGGAGCTCAAGAATTAGGGGAAGCAGAGGTTAATGGCAAATACATATATGTTACAGGAATAAAGCAGCAAACGTTCACACACGCGTCGAGCGCAAAGTGTGTGCTCAGGTGGTGCATGTAAGATGAAAAAGCTTATTTCCACACCATCACTGATGATGGGTCCGATCATTTAAAATAAGGATGAGGGACAAACTCCAAACCCTAGATATTCCTGAATTTAAAGAATAATAAACACTTTTTTAATATACACACGAAATTATGAATTTTAAAATATTTTCCGAAATAATTTTATTTCAATTTATCGAATGAGAAGTAAAGTGGAAACAATGTTAGCCAGTATTGATTTTTCAACAGGAGTCCCTTCAACTGCATATTATTTAAATAATATTCTTTATACCTATGTATTTATTTATCTCAATTGTATATTTACGTCGTATACATATATTTTTTCTCAAATTGTCGACATTTAGACTCTCGAAGTTGATGTACAAACTCTTTCAACGATAAAAGAGACTCTCTGATGGGGAGAGTAAAAGAGGAGTAAACGGTTAAAAATTTCGTAAAACGTCAAGAGCTTGCGCAGAAATAATGGTGATGCATGGGGTGAAAAAACGCCAAAGAGCCTTTTTTGCGCTTTTCTTTAATAAATCATTTTTATATTTTTTCTCAAGTCTTTGATGGTTTTTGGTCGTTGCGAAAAAAATGATTCGAGTCCGTTTACACCTCTCAAAATCGTTCGCTCAATTTTTTCCAACCTCATCTTTTTTCTCTTTACGAGTGTGCACTCCACACACTCGATCCTCTCTCGCTTAATTTCCTAGAGGGCAGAAATACGGCCAAGAGGGATCGAATTCTCCAAGCGTGAAACAGCTTTTCTCGATCTCAGGCAATCTTCCTCACAAGCCAGTCCGAAATGCGATCCTCCTTTCTTCATTCAACCTCTCTCTCTCTCTCTCTCTCTCTTTCTCTCTATCTCTGGGGCACCATGTGATGCCTATATGTATACATGCATAGCTACCTATTTCTTATTACGTAAAATGACTCATAAATATTTTTTATATCCACGAGTAAAATAAACATCTTTCAATTAGCATCAAAAGAACTGTTTTTAATAATTCATCCTTTTTGCGAATCCAAAATTAATAACAACAACATTTTTTTCCTAAAACTAAAGTAAATCGACTCTCATTTAAAATCCACAAGTCTAATGAATTATTTCGAAAAATAAAAATTGTATTTACATAATTAAATATTACTCCAACTAAAACGACTCATAAGAAATTCCACGCGGACGAAATATAAAACGTGCGTTAAATTAGTATGAAAAGTAAGAACTGTTCAAATAGCATACTTAATTAAGGGTAAATTATATTTCAATTTCTTCATCGTAAATACGACAGTTGATAACAAAAATATAAAATTCTCTTGTATAGAGCAAATTTTGACAGTAGACTGGTCAAAGAGGATACGTTGAAAAAAAAAAACACACACATATTTTTGATAGCGATTATACATCTAAGTAATAGACATTTAATCGAGAGGAAAAAATTTCCTTCAGACTTTTAATTACTACGCGTAAATCCCGTATCTGGACTATCAAAATGTGCGGTAAATTAAAATGTAAAAATAAACGATGGCTCTAATATAGAACAAACAAACTAGACGAGCATCGTGTTTTGCGTCACTATAGATCAAACATTGTTTATCAAACATTTAATGAGGTGAAATTTTGTTTTCTGAACTGGTGGATATAATGAAATTGCGTCAGAGTTTCGCATCCATTTGAACAAATGTTTTGTTGTTGTTTTTTTTTTTTTTTTTTTTTCGTTGAAACGTGCGTTCTCATCATCAGTTTGCCTGGTCCCCCCCCCTTCAGTTCTCATATTAGATTGTTTGGAATTGAAAATATGTTCGATTAGGAACGCCTAAAATAGAATTTTGATTTTTTATGTATGCTATGGATTTATCTTCGTCTTGACATGATTTTATTTATTGGTGTGCACTTATTTTTAAATCATTTTACAAGCAGACATGCGAGTTTCAAATCATTTAAGCGATAACGATATTTAACTCTGAATTTTTATTATTTCTAATTAAGACTTGATAATAATTTCTTTGCAACACATGTTTGTTCGCAGTTGTTAAGTATACCTCCTACGTGTAGTCTTAATTTGCATTTTTATATACCGCGGCGGTAAGAGCTGTTATTTAAACGGGCCAAAAAACGGGAGTACCAAATAGATCAGCGGCGGTAACTCTCGATGATAGTGAGACGCATCATCCTTTTCTGACTCGGCACTCGTGAGCCCATCGGCGTTTACGTTATTCGTAAAATTGAGATTATTTTAAAAATGATTTAATATAAAAGATCTCGGTACAGAAATGACATTTTTTTGGAAAAATTATGGATCTTCGGATCTTCGATCAGGCATTTCAATTCTCACATTTTTTCTACTCTGCATTGGATCTGCAGGTAAATTCATCAAGTATCGGAGCTGAATTTATTTTATTTGAGCATTGAATTTTCTTTTTTCTCTCATTTCATTTTATCTACGAACAGTCTCTATTATTTTGAAAAAATGATAATGTTGAAAAATATATCGTCAGTAAAAATGCTCTTGTGTGCTTGCAGAAATGTTACCGTCGACCGTTTCTCCATTCCGATCTGGTAAGGAATTCTGAGGTTCAATTTTTCATCTTTCTCAATTTTACAAATAATAACGTATATACCACTTGAGTATCATCCCCCCCCCCCTGCGTCATGTTTTTTTCTTGATTTTTTCAAGTTTTGTCTCGAACGTTGAAAAAAGAAAGAAAAAGCTATTTTATTATACCTCCCGCTCAGCGTTGACCTGGGTCAGTCGATGCGAATTAACATCATCAAGTATACTGGCCGCGGTCAACATCAGAAGAAGCTACATATAATATATTTTAGACTTGCGGACCGCCAAAACTCAACATACAATGTACCTACACCCCCCAATCAGTTCTATTACGACTCATTTGTTTTTTTATTTTTATCTACACATATTCGCGTGCGTATATATTTCACGATGTTATTTTAATGATTTCTATTTACGATCGTGTTCCATAATCAGGAGACGACAGTACTTATTGCCGCACCGAAGTATGCATGGAAACTGGTATGAAAAAAATATTTCTGTCAAATTGAGAGTCTTAGCTATAGGTGACGCGCCAACTCAATGCTTGAAATTTTCCATGTAAATAATCCTTTGAACAAAATTTCTTCGGCAGCTGCTTCAATTCTGAAGAATATGAATCCAAAAGTGGATCCTTGTGACAATTTTTACCAATACGCGTGTGGAAATTTTATTAATAACACTTTACTGAAAGATGACGAAAATTTCGTCAACTATGAAAGTATTCTTAGAGACGAGATTCTGAAACAACTCAAGGAGAGCCTCAACACCGATAGTAGAATAAACGAGACGACACCATACCGACTTGCTAAAAGTCTTTACAAATCTTGCATGAATACGGGTAAATAAATTGTTTTTCGTTATTTCTTTTATTTCATCGAGCAAAAAAAGAATTAAACAAATTTCTTATTTTAGAAAGAAACGAGGAGATTGGAATTGGAGAAATTGCCGATAAGATAAAGAATTTGGGAGGATGGCCAGTTGTTGAAGGTAATCTCTGGAACGAGACGAACTTTGACTGGTTAAAAGTAACTTCCGAGTCACGAAAGTTTGGATACAGCGGAAATTTCTTTTTCGACTTGGACGTGTCCATTGACATCGTGAACTCTCGCCATTATATCATGACTGTTCGTATATATACGATATTATTGACAAAAAAACAATTAGAGTTAGATATCGAAACCATAAATACACACGCGGCGTTATTTTCACACATAAATATCTATACCGTTTTTTTTAAATATTTTCTTTTTATTATAAAAATAATGCCAATAAGCTTAAAAGGATATAACATCCATAAATAATAATTTATTGTATTTTTCGATTCTATCGTCGACGCGTCCCATGTATACCATCTAAATAGATAAAGAATCCTACTTTTGACGTTGTTTTGGGGAGAGAAGAAGTTAATCGAGCCTATTTGAACTACATGATGACCATTGCTCAGGCATTTGGCGCTAGCCAAAAACGAGCTGAGATCGAGATGGGAGACGTATTGCGATTCCAAATGGATCTAGCGAATGTGCGTACACGTTTTCAAATACAGCCGATTGTCATTTATTTATTATTTCTGTGAATCAGCAGCAGGTCATCGAGTTTTAGATCCATTTTAACATTTCTTTTAATTCTAACAAATTAAATTAATTTCCTCGATATTTTTCAGGTGTCTAGATCATCTAATGAGAGAAATGCTCTTCGACACTTGCCAATTTTCTTTTTGAGTCGAGATTTTACGAGCACCGTCTGGCTTGAGTATATACAGGCCCAAATGCCAGATTCCCTATCCCTCGGAATCGATGAGATCGTACTCGTGTCGCAACCAAAATACATCCCAAATCTCGAATTATTGCTCGAACGAACACCCAAAAGAACAATCGCTAATTACTTTATGTGGAAAATCGTTTCTTTCGCAATACCTTATGGTCATCTGACGAAATCAATTGAAAAAAATGGACGTCCCGAGAGATGGCGAGAGTGTCTACAAAATACGAAGCTACTTCCGGTTGCCCTTAGTTCCATTTATGTCAGAGAACATCTCAGTCGTGAAACGTTTAACGAAGTACTCGACATAATGAGGCACGTCAAGGAGCAATTCGTCGATATCTTTCATCGGGTACGAATTATTCATTTTTCAATTTCATATTTCTAAGCCTCATACATGTTGGGTAGGGTAAGGCGAAATGGGGTACCTAAGAAAAAATTTCGAAAAAAAAAAAAAAATTTTGCTGCCATGAAAAAATAATACATTGTGCACAGCGGAGACGAACAAGGGGGAATTATAACTCCGCTCGCGATGTTTACAATACGAGGCGAAGACGAGAGTAATTCTGTCATTTGGAGTAATTCTGCCATTTTTTTTTTTTTTTTTTTTTTTTTTTTTTTTTTTTTTTTTTTTTTTTTTTTTTTTTTTTTTTGTTTTTTTTTTTTTTTTTATTTTTTTTTGTTTTTTTTTTTTTTTTTTTTTTTTTTTTTTTTTTTTTTTTTTAATTGATTCGTTTGATATTACAGTGTCCGTAAATCTCAAAACACCAGGAGGTTAAAGGTAACTCGATTTTTTCCGTGTTTCTTCCGAACCACCTTGAAGCAATAATTTTCGTCACCTCAAATTATATTATGAATTTTTTTCCATTCAATTAACTTTTAAATACTTGAATGTACATATATAAATCCAGTACTATAATTAACTTCAAGTATTTGGTTGATTATTAATTTTTATTTTTGTTAAATGTGTTTTATTACTAAAAAAAAATTTTTTTTTCCATCTGCAATATTATTTGGTTGGTTGTTTATTTTTTTTCCAATGTGTTTCATCACCAAACATGATGTTTCTAACAAAGAAAAACTATTTGGCATTACATTTTATCAAATTAAAAAATGTTGAAAATTTTCACCACTTTTTTGGGGTACCCCATTTTGCCCTACCCTACCCTATATTATTCAATTTTCAATTTTTCTTCTCTGTTTATATATTCTCGTTAATTAAAATTTACAAAAAGTCACACAGCTCTTTTAAAAGCTTTTGTTTCTTTTTTGCATGTTTACAGAATGATCGACTCGACTACAAAAGTCAAGTGTACGCCTTGGCGAAACTTGCCGCCTTATCGGATGACATCGAATATCCGATAGAATTGACCGATGATAAGAAACTCGATGAATATTATGAGGATCTTGAATTATCTGAAGATTTATCCTATCTCGAGAATGTCTTGAGAATTAAAAAGTTTAATAGAGACAAGAGGTTCGAAGCTTTGCTGGAACCGGTTTTCAAAAACGATTTCAGATTCTTACCGGATGAAACGATCCCGAACGCATTCTACGCCTCAGCTACAAACTTCTTTCGTGAGTTTTGCATTCCAATCTCATCATTACTTATATAAGAATTTTCAAAGAATACGAAAAATTTTAAAACTCTCAAAATTCCGTCGGTACATCAGTCAAATCCTAACAATCCCTTCTTCGTTTATCATCTTTGTATCGTGTGTGTGGATTTTGAGCTCATATGTTTATATTAAGAAAAAAATTGTTGCCAATTGATTCATCATGAGCAACACACACTCGAAGATCAAGGCGCATCCAGCATGACCTGCTTATAGAAGAGAAAAAAAAGAATCTTTTCTTTCAAGTACTTTAACAAGTCGAGATGTTTTTAGGATTGAAAATCGCAATATCCGGGCTACTCTTCCGAGCAACCACTAAAAATTTCGATTTTCAACAATAAAAATTATCTCACATTATCTACGTGGTATATTGAAGCCGAAGAAAATGAAAAAAAAAAAAAAAAAATGACAAAACTACCTTAAATAAATCGTCCAAAAAATATTTGAATTTATATATAACAACATAAATATTGAGGAATTGAGTATGTTTTTTGAATGTTGCAGATATAAATGTTGCAACCATGAGTGGTCCCTTCTTCGATAAAGATCGTCCAAAGTATGTGAATTACGGCACTCTCGGAACCACAATCGGTCACGAAATTGCTCATGCCTTTGATTCCAACGGGGTCATTTTTAATAAAAATGGTAACATGGAGTTTTGGATAGATAAGGCGTCGCAGGCAAAATTGTTCGAGGGCTTCGATTGCGTGGTCGATCAGTATTCTAACTACACCCAGGATGAAGATGTTAACCTTAAAGTAAGATTACACTGTACTTGAATAAATAAATAATTTTTTTGTACTTATTATATTTTTTCTAGGTCGATGGTAAGAAAACTTTGGATGAAAACATTGCCGACATCTTGGGCATGAAAACAGCATACAAAGCATACATAAAGTGGGTGAAAGAACACGGAGAGGAGAAAAAGTTGCCCGGCATCGAGAGATCTCCGAATGAGCTATTTTGGCTGAGTACCGTCAGCTCTTGGTGTACGAAAACTCGATCACCTTTCACTGCTTATACCGACGAACATCACGCTTCTTCGGAAATTCGAATTTTCGGCTCATTTAGTGACAGCCCAGAATTTGCCCAGGACTTCAAATGTCCATTGGGAAGCAAAATGAATCCTATTAAACGATGCAAAGTTTGGTAGATCATATATGTATGTATAAAAATATATCTTCAACGCACACTGCATAAAAAATAATTAATTTGTCAATGTTTGATTTAGAATTGAGCTCGGGAATGTCGATTCACTATTCTAACAATAACGTCTATTGTATAGGATCATTAAAGGTCGTATATCCCCATCATATAATAAAAGGAGGATATAAATTTTAAGGCGAAGTGTTATTGTAATTTTGTCACACGAGCAATTAAAAAACGAAACGATTTCTTGGAAAGGTGTTCGAAAAGGTATTTTAACGCGGATCCCGTAAATTTTTAACGAGATTCATAATATCGATCTCTTATATTTACCTATGTTCATTCAACATGGTCATAAAAGCGGTAAGCTCAAAGCGCCGAAAGCTATAACGCGTACATGCGCTGCTTTTTCTTATTATCGTATCACTCATTAAGCTCATCGTTCGCGGAAGAAATTTTATCGCGAAAGTTTCGCATCAATTAACGCGGTAATCAAGTGACATGATGTGAAATTCAGCAGCAACAGGATTCTTGAGGACTACTCTTGATGTGCCGGATCGCTACTCACTAAAACATATTTTCACTCTTCTGGTTTGCAATCTATTCCGGCGCGCTCGTCTTAATTAAAATAAATTCACGTCATTTCATTGGATTAAGCGCGTACAAGAGGCAGAAATTTGCGTAATACAACTTTACGCAAATTTCTGATTCAAGAGGCGCATCATCTGGTAAAATTAATATTTCTCTGTATAAGAAGTAAGGTTTTATCGTGGAAAAAAAAAGATACTTTTTAGTGTAAAATATACATGTATAGGTCGCTAGAATACTATTGCTGGTTATATAGTACGCTAAAAAGCTAAAAAATAAAACTTTTCTTCGTGCCTCCGTTTTTTTTTATTCCGGAAATTTCATCTCCCGCGCGCGAATATTTCCCCAAACATAAATTTTCATTTACCTTCATCAATATATTCTTAGCCTCGAGTTTCATCGACGATGAACGGCGTCGTCACACGAGAATTTACCAAAGACCGCTGTGTGTATTGTCCATCTTTCGAAAGTTTCTCAGCATAGAATTTCCTCGCCCCCTGATGCTTATTCATCGTTCTCGGAGCTACTACTCTCTTGCTCGCGCGTCTTTCACGGGCCGGGGGACTCGGAAATTAATTGAGCTTTCAGTGCTTCCACGCAGCCGGTACACCTCGTGACTCGCGAAACTTTATATTTCTCTGACTGCATCATGTTTTGTCGGCATCAGAACCACGTGCGCGGATTCCTGCTTTCTCGTGTTTCCCCCTTCTTTATTTTCCTTTCTCTCGCGCGCCGAAGGAAAAATCGAGAAAGAGAGGTTGATAATCGAGTCTCTCGCGATCATCCCGTTTTTTACGATGATGCTCATCATTAATTCGAGCTCATGCAAAATGGAGTAAAAAAATCTTCTCGAAATTGACGACGCGTGTTTTTTTTTTCTTTTTATAAAGTTTTACGATATCTGATTCATCACCGAAATAAAATTTAATTCTTTAAATGCGAATCTTATGAAACAATAAATTTATCAAAGAAAAATAGATAAGCAGCTCCCGGTGCGTAAAAATATGGAATTTCAGGTGTGAAAATGGAGTTTTTTTTTTTCTTTTTTAAAGGAATAAAAGCTCCAGTTGAAGGAACTTTTAACATTATTTTTCATTGGGAAAATCCTTTCGCGTTCCTGGCAAATTTTGCCGAGCGCTAATTGGAATTCAGATTATTGTTATAGAATAACAATGCGACTCGATAAAGGGGGGTTCTCGCTCGTAAATGAAGGTTGGATATTATTAAGGATATCAATGCTGACAGAGTTCCCAAATGATCTCATTCACTGAGATAAGGGGGGAATAATCCCTCTTTCACATTGATCGGCATCGAAATTCAATATTAAAAAAATCATTTTTTAAATTTTTCGACGAGTCCTCAGGCTGCACTATTCATCGATTTAACTCTACCTGAGCTTTTTCCAAGTTCAGCTAACCAATAAAAAATTTATCAGCACCTACTCGGAATTTTTATAAATAATAGGTAATAATGATTTACGGTTTTCGTCGTTATTGATGAAATTTGAATGATCCGCTGTACATACATATTAATGTATAAGCATGAAAAGTGTGTGTTCTCTCCGAGAGGGTGATGCGGAGAGCTTTCCCAAAGTATACACTAATATCACTGAACGCACCGCCGCCGGAATATCATGTAATCCGCATTATTGTATTCTAGTTCTCGAGTCATTTAACTCTCGTCGCGCTCGGAGTTTTAAACTTTCGAAAATTCAATTAATCAATACACACGCATACAGGCTGTTTGCGCGCATCAGCAATTCATTATTTCCATCACCGAATACGCTCATCAATTCTCAATTATTTCTCCACCATATCGAGTCAATTATCGCGAGTGCTTTTGCCATCCAACCACTGCGGGAATGGATTTACATACCATCATTTTTTTTGCTTCAATTTTCACTTTTATTCCATCATGCATCAACGATGATGATTCTCATCATTTAACGTCGATATCTGCTTTTATAAAACTTATTAAAATAAATATTAAATCGATTTAATTATTAACATAACACGATAGCATATAATCAGAGAATAAATGGGACGAGCTTCGCACTCACCCTTCGTTTACTTCTAATGTTGTCCAGCTGCCTCTGAGTCGCTTCCCCGATACTCTGCGAGCCCCATAATTCGAGGCCCACCCTCGTATAAGTGAAAGTCATTGAACCGATCGGCAAGACGTAAGTTAAAATCATAAAAACTACGTTGTATCTGGAAAATAAAACTTGTCATAAATAAAATGAAAAATACGGGATAAAAAAAGTTAATATTCATTTGCGAGTGTGACAAATGAGAGGACGTAAATGGATGCACGTATGTACATCATACATCTAAATGGTTATACCATAAAATCATATTCGCGTAAGCAACATCAAAGGATCTGGATAATGTTAATTTATGTAGGTATAGTCGAGCGATGGAAGGACTCCCATCGAAGGATATGCGGTTGTTGGTATTTCGACAGGGGGCTAATAACTTAACCCGGCTCTACGCACTAATATTGCCTTTCGCGCTCGCTCCTTCGACCCTACATTGTATATTGTGTATATTCGCCGGGTGTTTACATATCCGGCGGGGGGGGGGGGGGGCAGCTACTCTTGTTACATATTACACACGCTCGCGCACGTATAGCCTCCCCAACCCCCATCATCCATGCATGTATCCCTTATTCTTAATTGATGCGGACGGTTATCATCCAACTCATCCATCAATAAACCTGCACTCTATTGCGATCACGGTATTTTAGGTAAAAAACCAAATTAATAATAATATTAATTTTTAGTCTTTCATTATGAAGAAAATTTAATTATCGGCTATACAAAAGCTACAAAAAGAATTCAATTTGTGCCAATAATTAGAAAGATGAAACAAATTTTATTATTATTTCATCCTTTGCTCGAGTTTCATCGTTATTATTCATCACTGTTTGCCTCGTGTGATTCATGATGGAATTTCCATTTCATTTATTATTATTTATTACTTATCATTACTCGGGTCATCAGATATGTAAATAATACTTGTATAAATATGTATTTAGGGGGAGAAATATTTCAGGCCTACCGTGAAATGAGAATTTGCAAAGACCATCATCAGTAATTTGATCAATTTTATTTTTTATTTTTCGTCCGTTAATATGAAAAAAAAGAAAAAAATGATCACTTGAACAAAAATGAAATTAGCAAAAACATAACTCAATGGCACGAAAAAATAAAGCGAGAACTAACAAAAATGTAATATATGAAAGAAACGAGTGGCATCTTTTGATGAGCGAAGGTTAAATTGAGAGTTGCGTAATTTATTATCTATATCGTGTTATTGACGATTCCTTCACAGTGCTCCTGTTTTTCATTGAGCTTTAACGCATATCGCGATGAGGCGTGTATTGTTTGTACATAAATAATGAAGTAAACGCGTCTCCTGGTAGAACAAAGTCCTATACGTCAATCATTGAATTGAGATAAAAGTTTAATGTCTGATGAGAGCGTTACGCGGAGGATCGAAACTATGTCGCGGTGAATGTGAACGGCGTAAAAACATCAAACTGAAAATAATATTGACACTATCTCGACGATCTCTATCGCGGGCTTCTTCATAAATTCGTTGTTGACGATCCCATGTTTCGCGGTGTGGCAAACCTTCCGAGGGAAAAAATAAGCTTTTGAGCCGCCATTTTTTTCTACGAAAAAAGAAGCGAATCCTAAAAGGGGAAAAAATAATTTCGAAAATCTTAACTTCAAGATAAAGAAAAGTAATTCAGATTTTGATGCATCAGATATATTTTACTTCTGCTTATAAAAACAAAATTGATTCGGTGAGATTTATTTTCGATTTCTCGAACGATCTTTTTTCCGATAATTTTAATTTATATATTTCCTCGAGAGCCTCTTTGCTTGAGTGAAAATTCGATTTGTAATGGCCTGATACAATGGGATAAACCGGATAGTGATCAGTTTCCTTCGGGAGCAGTCCAATTTCCGCTTATCGACGTTCATTCTTCTGTATATAAGAAATTTTTTTCTCTCTCTCTTTCTCTCGCAAACAGTATTTCTGTTATCGAAATCCTATCAAGTTTTGGTCCAAGTGGTACAGATTTAACTTTGGTCAGGCAGAAAATGAATGAACATGCATGTAACGGGAAGGTGCCAGAATTTTTATATTACAATAGAATATTACATGTATGTACCTATATGCGTATACGATACACGTACAACAATGTATACGAATAGGAATGAATATTACTTATTTATTTAACAATCGAGAAATATAGCTGCCATTCTATTAAATTCCTTTCGTACATAAATCGCTCTCCGTTTCAGTTATTAATTCAGTGTTCATGTGTAGATAATGGGCTAAATATATGTATATACATACATATATGTACATGATGCGTACCCATATCAAGTTTTGTTAATAGTATATTCGTTCAGTCGATAAGATGTGAAAGAGGAACAAACACACAAATAACGACAATATTATTGTTCTACATGTATACATGTGTGTATTATTAAAATGTTAGAATTCACACGTTAATGGAGCATATCGAATATTGATTTTACTTACACATATTCGTTGTAACTGGCGCCATCTTCACTCGTAACTGGCCACTCGCTGTAGCAAATGATTCGTACCTCGCCATTGGGAAAGGTTTGCGTATAAGTTTTGAAAATTATGAGCATCGGCACGGAGAGTATGACGCCAACGAACCAAATTGCGACCGCCACGCAAATCGTTGCTCTTTTCCCCATTCGAGGCTTCAACGGATTCATTATCGCCACGTACCTGGAATATGAAAAAAATGTATATTTTTTTATATACACTTGATGCGCATGGTATCTATATTTGTTCAAATACATTTACCTATACCCTATACATATGTAAAAAAATGGAGAAAAACAAAATAAACTCTAACACGCGGTTGCAGTTTTTATTTAAAATATAATAAAATAAAAGAAAGGATAAACGGCAGAGGAAGATTTCAGTTTCCGAAAAGCGTCCCGCGGGTTCAAAGCCGCGGTCGCAGAATTTTCCCTATACATATAGCTGTTGGCCGTTAAGATCGATAAATGGCGATAGCTGGGGGCTCTATAGGAGGATTTCGTTTTGTAAAAAGGATTCAGTCGAGTTTACCTCATCTCTACTTTCGCTCGCCTTACCCCCGATACAGAATTTCGATTTACCCGAATAAAATTTTATACACCTCCACTATCTACATGAATTTCTATGATGAATCCCATTTTGTGTTTCATAATTTTTACGGGCTTTCGTGATAAAAACATACTTTTCACTGGGGATTATCAAAGTTTCCAGTGGCATCATCGAGAATGATTTAATTTTTTATTCCCTCTTACTTATTATTCAGGAATTATTTATATCTAACAAAGATTCTCTTCAGTAAATAGTAATTTAACAAAAAACTTTGAATTGAGTAATTGTAACGTCAAAATGTTCACCATCAACTCTCTTTTGTACCAAATAGAAAATAAAAAAATTCAAAACATACAATAAATGAAAAACATATTGAGTTAAAAAACTCAAATTATAAAATTTTTTTGAAGGGAGCCCACTTTGCCCCACATTATCAACTTTTTTATTGTCAATGAACAAAGCAAAGTAAGGTTTAATTTTTAATAAGAAACTAAAAAAAAAGTAAAACCAATTCACTAGACTATAAGGATTCTAACATTTTTTTCTTAGGAGGCCAATTTTGGCCCCCCCCCCCTACCCCTATATGTTTTTTCAAGTGACGGTTGGGAGAGAAAAAAATAAGTCCTTTCGTATTTCCGAATGTATACCTGCCTTTTTTTAATTTCGAGCTTTCTCATCGTTGTTGTTGATGCGCCGATAAGATTCGCGGCGCCTTTATCGACTTTTATTGGCTGTATATATTATATATATTTCCGCGAGTTTACGGAAAAATAGGACGGGAATAATACAATAGAGACGTTTGTATACAATGCGTACATGTATACAATATGTATTTTACCGCGGGGCGGCAAAGGAAAAAGAACAAGAAAATATTCGTCAGCGTCGGATATGCGTCGTATTCATTGACTTGCAGACACTCCGAGTACGTGTCCGGGATGAACCACGTGTGATACATGCACACACCTCTCCCTACTATTTCTATAATAAGTTGCGTGTTTACTGATGATATATTTTCTACGGCGCGTCTACCGTGCTTCAGAAAGGTGTCAAAGCGGTTCAGAAATAAAAAAAGCGAATCACACATCAGAGACGAGATTTCACAAAAATTCTGAAAAACGATTAATCGTCAAGATATAATTCGAATCGAAATGTTTTTTCCTCGCAGGTCTCGTTCCATTCGCGAAAGTATCGAGTAGCGATCGTGCATCATTTCATCGTTTGATATAATGATCGTGAATCAGGATGAAGTCAACTATCTATATATAGATATGTACCTATATGCGACTGATGTCGAACATGGATTTTGGGCTCTTTCGAGGCGCGATCTGTGCGAGATCATCATAATCATTATCATATGATATTGGATTAATTATACTATGGGGGTTGGTAGACTTTCACGCGGTCGAGTTCCTCTCCTCGCCGCGAGCACTCTCGCGTTACTTTTATACAAACGAATACCGAGCAATCAACATTAATCCATCGATTATTTATCGCCGTTCGCTTCGTTGACGCGTAAGCTTGACTATACACACCGCATCAATCTCACACGTTTTTAACCACTTTGAATTAGTCGCCGATACATTTTATATATGTACAAATATATTTCTCAATATATATATATATATATTTCTTTTTTTTTCTATATTATTTTGACACGTTTTGTGGTTTCAAATGAAATTTTTTGCTCGAGACGTTTCTATAAAGATGAAAAGAAAGTTTTCGAACAACATTACATCCCCCCCTCGTGGAACTTGGAACATTTTTCCGAGCGCTCACATCCTGTTGGTTCCTCTGGCACGATTTTTCGAGTATTCTCGTCCTTTGAAAAATTAAGGGTTTGAATTGCGAATAATACATGTATAATATGGAGCGACCTGGAAATATGATGATGGAAAAACAAATCAGAAAAAGCTGTCGTCGTCGGAGCTTATTCCCCTTAAAACTATTAAATTTCTGATGTTGACTCCTCTCAAATCTCCCTCGTAAATAATTTGTGCTGAACGCATCATTTATAATTGAAACGTCAAGTATCGTCGAAACTTTTCTCTCCGAATAAAAAAAATCGTTCAAATTATATTTTTTGTGAAATTCGACTATCTCACTGATGATGATCGATAGCCGAATTACACTGGTGACTAAATGGATATAAATCCATAAATAATGAAACTCAGGTAATCACTTCTTTATATCACATGCGTCCTTCTTCCTCATCGAGAATTTCTCCTTGACAATATATTTTCCTAAAGTAAATATGTATATTTAAAACTTGCAGTCTTAGATTATGTAAATAAAGTCTTGTCTACATTTATCTTCAAGTACAAAATGTAAACAATAATAAATATAATTAGTTTATTTCTGTTTATTTTGCCTATGAGAAAGAACTTGAAAAGAATGTTAAACTGGTAAATAATAAGCCAGGGCTCGAATGTGCTTACAATAATTTATGCGTTATCTTTTCCGATCTCGATAAGAAAAATTTTCCCCGCGTTTGATCAATTTTTTAGGGGACCCGAAGGTATTTCCTTTCCTTGACAGAAAACAGTCTGCAATTTCTTACGAACTTTATTGTGAAAGATACGAGCTCGCGAGTCTATCCCCTTTAATATTCTCGAGTGCTGGAGCTTTCTTTTCCGTCGCTGTCCTTATTGTTCCCATGTTTTTTTTCACCTTTTTCTCATTGTAAAATGATGGGAGAGAGAGAAAGAGACTTGAAACTGTTGTGCGATTAAAATAACCTTCCTCAATGAAGAAATTTAATTAATTTTAATGATACTCAATTACACCACCACATTTAATGGATACACAATGTATAGAGCGGCGTTTCGTTAAAAAATAATCGGATAAACTCTTCAACAAAAAAATGTCCAGATATCAGGCAATGGAATAAAAAATGGCCTACCCGTTTGAGAAATTTCGATGAATGATGAAATACGCACGATCAATTTTTTCCCCTGCACAAAACTTTTTACTCGTTTGCACCGGTACTCAAAAACGTTATTATCGCGATAGTACGCGAAACGGTCCGAATGTTTTTTCGTATACGCCTGTGACTCGGGGGAATGGCCTGGGGAGTTATATTTTTCCTGCGGTCACTCGGGTCACAGTTACTCTTCGATATTCGTCAGACGACGAAACAATTTTTTTCGAAAATCATCATTTGAAATAGGTGCCTATAAAAGATTTTCTGTTTTTTTACAGTATTTTTTCATTAATAAAAGCGATTGTGTTTTTCGCCGATTTCTCCTCTTATTCATCTCTGCTTCATATAATTATTAACATTTTTTTTCTGTTACAAATTTTCGCACAATTTTTGCAATACATGTCAACAAAACTTTTACAGTTTCTGTCTACATTGTATTTTATATAATATTATCGTATTTCGTTTCTGTGTCTTTATATTATTCACAGTTTTTTCATACTCCATCATTCTTTTTACTTTTGTTCTGATAACGGTATAACTTTACGTCAATGTTAAAAATTCGGGTTCGTGATAAAAATTTGTGATGTACGACGCGAGTGCTGAGAACGATTCTCTTATGCTTTTATCGATATAGGAATTTATCCCTCAACCTTTTTTATCAAGTGTGTAGAGAAACTTTGACCTCTGTCCCGCAATAATTCACCCTCGTACATCACAGTTGGTACGAACGATATTATGTTTTATTCCTTTTTTCCTTTCATTTTATTATTGATATCATTATTATTTCGTTGTACGCACGCAGAGTAGAAAAAAGGACTTTGCCGCTCTCGAGAGTGTCGTGAATTTTTATGAGAATAACGTAAGCGAATATTTGGAATAATTTTGCAACGGTTGTACGCAACGGTCGAATAACTCGAGAAAAAATACAAATATTTCATTTAGCACTTGACTCTCGGGGTATATGTATATCTATCGACACCCTCGAACTCGCGCCCGAGAGCTTATTCTTTATTTCAGCGAAATGAAAAAACTTTTTCCCAAAATTTGTCTTCTTCAATATTTCATATTTATATTTTTTAATTATACTTTGGCCACTTCATTTTCTTCCCTCCAATTTTCTCAAAAAATGTATTCTCAACATTTTCTACGGAATTTTCCTTCTTAGGTATTCTTGTCTTCATTTTCTTACATAGATTTAATTAGTCATTAATTACAAGACTTCCTCTAATGCGAGTTGGAAGGTTCCGCCATCAGGCAAAGAAAAATCTCAGGTGACGGACCCAAAAAATAACCGGTCAAAGTCAAAGTCTTTCTTCAAATTGCGCTAATGTCTCGCCAAGTCGGCGTCCCTTGGCGCTCCTTTATCTTCCGCTCCCCAAGATTGCCGTGACAAAATTCTCCCGGGGCGATTGGTCACGTGCTGGAGATTGGAAAAACAATACCTTCAAAAGGACAAACGTGCGATTACGCTCCCCCTTTCTAATTGATGCTCTTTATCCTTATTGTTATCAGCCCCTTAAAATCTTTTCCCAGATCGAGATTTCTTTCGGGAATCGTGGAAGAAATCTTCATTATCAAAATCGATAAATTGACATAAATGTAGCAAGAAAACGAAAAAAAAGAAGTCAAAAAAAAAGTTTACTAAAAAAAATTATTTTACAATTTTATACATGTTAAATGCTTCCATATACCTGTGATAGGAATTAAAAAGAATCCATAGAATAAGTGAATAAAAAATTCCAGATTGTGAGTGTGGAAAAAAAGAAGATCGATACCTAATAACCGGATTTGTGACCTGACTTGAAGGCATATCGCGTTGGCTCTTCAAAAGATCTATGCCGTATAAATCCTTGAGGAATGTTGTTCGGAAATAGTATATTGTGATACAAGTGCGGAAAATGAGCGAATGCCGTTCGGTATTCGTTTACTTCCGCACATGTATCATACCATACTATTATTAATGGTTGTTTGAAAATTGCGTTTGAGACAACCTTCAATTGTTCATTGACGTTCACAGAACTGACGTTTGCCTTATTGAGGCATGATTCAGATCTTTAGTTGGACAGGAAAAGAAAAAAAAATTGTCATGTATCTGTGTGTGTTTCGTCTGAGGCTGTCATTCCCGCACGTTGCCATTGACGACGTGCGGAAAAGTAATAGGTGTGCTGAAATTAGCCACTTTCGCCACGGAAAACGACCGTCGAAAAACGCACTTTTCAAGCAACCATTGAAAAAATTATCTTCTATATGACCTCTCGAACGTGCGAGCTCGAATATGGCGTCACTTTTTTTACCGGGACAAATTTGCATGATGCCAAACTCCCAGTAAACAAAAAAACAATCAGATGCATCAGAGTTTGTTTTTTAAGACACAAAGTCCAATATTAATTTTTCTTTTTAATTTATTTAAAAGTATATTGTTTTCAAGCTTTCCAACTTTGATAAAAACGAGGAGAAATATATCGCCATTAACGATATTCTCAGCTACATACATATACATACCTGTATACAATATACATATGATGTATATATGATGCATGTGAATATTTGAAATTCGAATTTTTCTTCAATAAATTTTACAGCTTCTTCGTTGTCCAGTCTACAGAGGTCAATTTTAAAATGTAACATTTTTATTTTTTTCACTTGAATAAAAAGAAGAAAAATTATTGCGATTCAGTATTCGACTGTATTGAGAAATTTCATTTCGCATGAGAAATGGATTACTGGCTGTATATAGATATAAATGCAAAATTTGTTCATACTTATATGTATATGGGATACATGATGCACATATACGTAAAGTATAATGTATTATAGTAATATCAACGATGATAAATTGATCATCAATTTATATAAGTTGGGAATAAAAGAGTGGTATTAGGATGGTCGCGGGATTGTAGAAGATGAGAGGCGTGGGGAACGTAACGAAGAACGATAAGCTCACGACGAATCGGCAGATAATGAAATAAAGTCGGTACTCTTTGGTCCGGCTCCGAACACGGATCTCCACCGATATAACGCGCGGCACGAAAGACTCGTTCGATGTCATTAACCAAAGAACAATAGATTAAGACACTCGACGTTCAAGTACACACGAGCCGAGATTATATGAGTAGCGAGCTCCCGTACCTTACCCTCCTTCCCATTACCGGCTTCTCTCTCTCTCTCTCTCTCTCTCTCTCTCTCTATCTCTCTTCGACCTCCGAATCAGACTCATTCCGCACGTCCAAGATTAACGTTACGCTTCTCATTTATTGCAGAAACGATGTTGTTATTATTCGTATATACGATATTCGCTATCCTTCAATTTTGTGCAAAGAAAAAACTGGACAACCGTTTCGCGTTTTTATTGCACTTCAAAAATCCATACTCTGTTTTATACGTTATTTTATTTTTTATTTCAATAAATATATATTAATTTCATAAGATATATATTAAATGAAATATTGAAAATATTAACTACATCAGTGATTGAAATAAATATCATTTATTTGCAATAAAATTTTTTAATGAAAAAAGGTATTTCTCTCTCATGCATATACATACTTGCTGATTGTAGTTTTGTACATGTCGTCGATAAAATATTTAATTCGATAGATAACAATTACGTTTGGTTGAATTGACACGTGTAGGTGATAAGCTCTAGGAGCTAAACCGACCGTTGAACGTGATATTATTATACATGCTCAATTAAGTCTTTTCATGTTCAGTTGTAGCGGAATGATGTGCCATCTTTGATGGGTCTGGCTTGCATAGAAAATATGGGTCGAAGCTTGGTCTGAATTAGCTGCGGTTCATCGTTTCAACTGAAAAATTCAATTTTTTTCCTCAGTTCAAACTTCTCTCTTTTTGGCTACAATTATCTTCTCCGAAATTTTTCCTCAAAACGTTGACTCAACTTCAGACATCATTTTTAAATTTTAAAAACTTGTTGTATATTTCAATTAACTTTGGATTCCGATTTCTTTCTCCTGCAAATTTTAATGTTTTTTTTTCTTTCTTTTCATCAAATTGTCGCTCTATTACAATTTGCTCAGAATTGTATCACATTTTTACAATTTTTGATACTGTTCGTTTTGCATGCGGTTTCAATTTCAATGATCGACATTATGAGACTCGCGAAATTTTCGGGAATTTTTGTTGTCGATGAAAGTTCCTGAACTTCTTACTGTTCCAGATCTCGGTCCACACGTTTTTCTTGCCATCGCCACTATTGAACCACAATTCATACCAGCCAATCTCATCGTTGTTTGCAGATTCACCAATAAGTTCCTTTCGAAGATCTTCATCAGCTGCCGGAATTGATGATTTATTCTTATCGCTATTGAAGGCGGAATTGAACTTTTTATTCGACAAATTTTCATGTCCGATGAGCTTGTTCATTTCGGCGAGAATTTTAGATAAGATTAATTCCTCGTTGGTAAAATTGTTATATTTCATCTCTACATCCTTGTATTCGTCATTTTCGTTGTTAGTAACGAGAATTTCGGATCGAATGAAATTTTTATTGGTTGAATTCATATGCTGGGGCTTTATATTATTTCTGCTATTGTTGTACATATTAAAAAGAATTTTAGCTAAAAATTCTTCTTGAATAGTGGAGTTTGGAAGCTTAAAACTGTCGTTTTCGTTGCTTTTATTTCTCACGGCAAGGATTTTACTGAGAATCATTTTTTCAATTGTCAAAGTAGAATTTTTGGGCTTGATATTGTTTTCTCCGTTAGTTACATTTTTATTTTCGAGGCTTTTAAATGAAATTTGTCCTGCCGGAAATAACTCTTTGTCGATTCCTATTGGTGCCGTCAGTTCGGAGATGATCGCCGCAACGTTTCGCCTCTCAATTCCGCGACCTACCGGTCTTACCCGGTCCGGAGCCTTTTGTCCGATGATCCTGCCGATCGTCATTGGCTTCGCAATAACATTCTCAAATAGCTTCAAACCCCCCATCATGGTGCTTAAACTTAAAAGCGATCCGAAATCGGGCTTCGAGTCCGGAGTCTCTTTTTTCCCATTATTCAAATTAAATGTTTCATTATTTTCAATTTTACTGTTGGATTGGTTTACCTTTGGTTGCCCCATTGCTCGGATCTCATTACTTTTTTTACCAGAGTCGATATTTTTTTCATTATTCGTCGTATTCAAAGCGATAATTTTGGAAATTATGTTTTTAGGGATCTCGGCTCGATCGCGCAAATTTTCCAGAACTTGTGAAATTATACTCGTTGGTTCGCTTTCCTTATTATTGTTTGAATTCCCGTCGATCATCCGCGATAGTAAACTTTCGAAAATTCCTATTCCATTTTTCAGGTTTAAAATTCTACTAGCTCTTATTTCTGGTTTTTCCTCAAGGTTTTTTCTTTGATTGACAGATATTGAATTTATTATTTCGGAAATGACTTTATCCGGAGCTTTCGTGCCAATTCGATCTTGAAGATTGATGCGTGCGCTTGTTTTAATAGTTCTTTCGTCACGAGCAGCACCAACATTTTTTCCTCTATTGTCATTGAATTTACGATTGATTGAACCTTCAGGAATACTTGTTGTTATATTCTTTAAATTCGTAAGAATCTGAAAAATGATTGTCTTTTTTTCATCTTGGCTCATATTTTTTAGATTTTCCTCATTATTAATATTAAGTATCAAGTTCATTATTTGAGAAAGTAAATCTTGAGGGATTTTCGTTTGTTTTTTCAAATTTGGAAAATTTCGGATACCTGATCGTCCATTGTCTGGATGAATCGTATTGATATTCGTTTTATTTAATCTCATCTTTACTATTCGAGCTGCCAAATGCGCGACATCTCCAGGCGTTGAGTATTCAATATTTCTGAACTTTCTAATGGGTTCTTTGATATTTGACCGAAAATTTGTACCATTAGGTCCTATTTGGACTGTATGTTCAATCGGTTGTACCTTGATTTCCGGTCTAGCATTCTTCATCGAATTTACAACAAGTGCACTTGCCTCAGGTAATTTCTGACCCCGATTAATTTCCGAAGCGTTGGGTGACAAAAGTCCATTTAATCTGTTTTTTTCTTCAGTGAAAGATTTTGTTGCGTTTTTCAAGTAACTATTGCTAATAATGTTTAGATTCTTTGTTGTACTGCTTTCGGTAGTCAAGTTTCGATTTTTTACATATTTCCTGTTCAAATCTGATTGTAAGTCCGACTGCAGCTCATTTATTGATATATAAGGATCATCATTTCGGGCTCCATACGCTTTGCTCGTGGACTTCATCGGACCTTGTCCTCTCGTTGCAGAATCGTCTTCGTCGTCAAGAATCGATTTCTGTGCCTTCGGCGCTGCAGTAATTACCCTCGACGCGCTCTGATTCAAATTGACATTGTGGTCACTACCTACGTTCGCTCTATGATTGATCTTGCTATTAACGTATCCATCTCCATATGGAATAATATTGTTCGCGGTTGTTCCTTGGGGATATTGAATTTTCGATTCCATCGGTGGTCTAGTTGCTATTTCGGAACCGTTTCCGCTCCTTCTGCCATTGGTGGAATTGGAATTCCACGGAGATGAATTTGAGTTATTTAAAAAATTTAATTTATTATTTTCCGTCCCATTTTCATTCGCTTTATTCCTAATGTTTGGAGCGGGATCCATCGTTTCTTTTGTTGAACCTTTTTCATCCTTTATCGATAAAATTAGTAATATATTTCTCAGGCTCTCATTAAAATTTTTAAATGATTTCATCCATTGAGCATTTTTAGTCAACGGGGACATCGGAGTGTCAAAGGCTCCTCGATTCATCGAAATTCCGTCTTTCGTGTTACTTGTTGTTGCTGCTGCTTTTGGAGAGTTTCGTCTGACGAACGTCCCAGCAACAGGTTGGGGTTCAACAGGTACAACTTTATTGAGGATTGCTGGCGCAGGTGGCACATTTTCTCTCGCGATTTTTTTGGTGGTAGGAGATCTCAAAAATGTTGCTTCAATAGGACTTTTTAAGTTTTCATTATCATCAACTGTAGGATTTTGTTCGATTAGATTGAATTTCTTAATGCCCGTAACAAAGTTTTTTATCAACTGTTGAATAATTTTTTTATCTATTATTTTCTCTTTAGTCTGTTTAGTAATGTTTCTATCCATCTGTTCATTTACTTTTTCATGCGATCGCTCATTGAATTCTTGATTTTTCCGACCAACTAAATGTCTTCGTAAATCTTTAAGAAACTGTTCGTCAGACTGTTTGTTTGGTTGTTTATTATAGTTCTCCTTCAATTCTTCATTAATGTTTCTCTCTAATTTTTTATTCAAATCTGAATGCTCGTCTTCGACTCTTGTTTCTTTTATCCCTGATGAATACTTATCACTCCCGACATTTGCTTCCTTTTGCACAATGGCGTCCCCGTTAACATACTTCATCCCATTGAGAGCCATGGCACTCCCATTCGCGATAGTATCGAAAATGTTCCTTTCTCCGAAGTCGAAACTTCGTGAGGCCGGTGGCACTTTCGTGACATTCACTGTCGCCTTCTTGGATGTCTCATCGTTCCTTATCAGCCAACGTATCGCTGCGAAAACTTCTCCTGGGACTTCCGGTTGCCGGGTCACTCGGTAACTCGGCCCAACTTCCTTTACCAGGCTTGAGAATTTCCAAGGATTCGCAAGACTCCGTACATCACCTCGTAGCTTGCTCCACTTACCTCCGGATTCGTAGCCAACTTCCAAAAGTTCCTTCCAGGCCAACGGCGGGTCTGGACACATCAGGAGTACCTGATTCTCATTCCCATCCTCGTAGATGAATTCCACGCAATCTTCGCCTAGAGGAAGCGATTCTAGAACTTGCGAAGCCTTTGAGGAGTCTACACGTATTGATGAATTTTCACAAATTAATTTCAGCCTCCGGCCTTCATTGAGAATTCTTGTGCAAATCGATCTCGGATGACATTTAACTCGCTCTGATATGTCTGCCAGATGGCAAATTTGATAGCGTTGCGTGTCGTCTCCGCTCGCTGGGCAATCATTAGATTTGCTTATTGAGATTGTCACTGTTTCAGTTTGAGGATACTGATTAGTTACGAATGGGAATTTGGCCAGAATTTCATTTGATTTCATTTCGATCATTCCCGGATTTACTGTATTTTGTTTCATGGATTGTCGATAATCTTTATTAACAGGTAATGAATTGAGGTTTTTCCCCTTTACAACAGATCTGGCTTGTGGGATAATGTGGTGGTCGCCAATAATCGGAAATGCTAATAGAGAAAACTTTTCTTGAGGCTTGGGAGAATCATTCGTGATTTCTGAAGGATCCGCATCATTTTTCAGCAACGAGCTTAGAATTTTATGCAAAGATGACGAACTTGATTCCTTCGAATTGTTTTTGACTTTTAAAATTCTGGTTTCAGGTAAACTGCCAGTAGATATTGACTCTTTTCGAATCGTTTGGCCGGTATTCTTATGATCAATTGGAACTGGAACTTGAGACGAACCTTTTACTGCATTCCGAGCACTTTCACTCACTGCTGTATGTTGTTTGGTCTTTTTCATCAGAGTTTTTATAGAATTGATGAAATTAAATAGATTCGACCCAATCGCTTTCTTCTCATTGTGGACTGGACGTTGGTAACTACTGAAAACTGAAATTGACCAAGTTTTTCCATAATCGGAAGGATGTTTGATAATTTTCTGACCATCTCCAGAATCATTTAACAAAGTCGTTAAAAAATTATTTACGTTTCGCCTTGTTATTTTGGTATCTTCCATGATTTTTCCAGGTAACATTTTAGAAATGTTCAAGTCTTTTTCCGGATTTCGATGAAAATTATGGAAATTTCTATTCGTTCCATTTGATTTCACGATATCGTTCGGATGTTTTTTTTCCTCAGTCGTTCGATTATTATTCACAATTTCCAATACAGTAAAGACTGGATGTTTCATTTCTGCAGCGGCAGACGTTTCAAAGTGACTGTTGATTTTTTTTTCACCTTTTTCACTCTTTTTGCTCATTTTTGTTAAACTTCCGAGTCTCGGATCGTTCATTTTTCGAAAAATCACTTTTTTCTCTGTTTCTAACAACGACGGAGAAGTGTTATTCATCTTTTCTTGAAGTTCTGATGGTTTATTGTCACTCGTCCGTGCGCTGCTATTCTCATCTTTCTCAATCTTTTTCAACGAAATCGAATTTACCGTTGTCGTTCCGCCGTTCCTCTCCATTCTTCTACCGTCGAATCCAGAAAACGCGGTCAATACGTTTGCGATGCCAGTCGTCGATGAGAATCCTTCGATCGGCAATACCGTCGTCCGACTTGTACTCGCGTCTCCGACTCTTAAAGGAGCTGTCAGAGTTGAAGAAGCTCTCTTCGTTGTCTCTTGACGTGATTTTTCCTCCTGGAACTGCGGAACTCCGTTCGTTGTTTCTAATGATAATTTTTCAGGTTCTTGCGAAATTTTTTCATCCGGAAAAGGTGTTGCGTCAGTTACTGCCCCTGAACTTTCTCGATTTTCTTTGCTTTTCGTTGTTTTCTCATCATCTTTTTTTAAACGTATCAATTTGCCCGGAAAAAAATTGCTTTCTCGCTCCTCCGTGAAAGGATTTTGTGAATTCGGAGATGATAAACTCTCAGTCGAAAGGAATTCTCTCGTCCTTTGTATTAATAATTTCGAAGATCCTAGTTGTTCCGAAGATGATTTAATTCTAATTTTTTCCGTTACAGGATCGCGTGAATTTTTCGAGGATATATCGATGTTAATTTTCTCCATTGCGTCAGGATATTTCAAAGGCTCTTCTGTTCGTTGGTAAAATCTAATCGGGCGACTGGCGTTGAGGTTTTGCCAGTCAAAGCTCGACTGGAAAGATCCCGACGTTGTTTCGCTGCTGATCTCGCTCTATAAATATCGTTCAAAGCTCACTGAATACAAATCATATCTCAATATATCTGAAAGTATGCCTGACTTGAGATTGATAGAATAAATTGTCAGTATATATGAGAGAGATAAAGCGAAAAAACGTCCAGGACTCGTATTCGAAAATTCTCGTGAGATAAATTGTAAAAAGGATTTCTTGGCAGGGAAAAAGCTGTCTGCGCTACGGAATAAAGGAGAAATCTCGGTGAGAAATCTGCTCTCGAAAATGTCCGAGGGTCTTCACGGTCAGAGGTCTCGTGAAGTAAAAGACATTTTTTTTTCGCTACTCCTCGTCAAAGGAGATTTTTTAAAAATTGAAAGTGAGAAATTGTTTGGGTATATTTAATTTAATTAAATACACTCTATTGAAATTTTTTTGGAAAGCCGGGCGGATCGCACTTTGTGAATTAAATAAATTGGAAATAAAATGAGGGATTTACTTACAAGAGCCAGCGATATGAGGAAAAATCGATTTATCGAGCTGAAAAAGTTCATCTTTATTTTTCAAGCGAATGTGATCATTATGTCGGGTGATTCTCGAGAGTTTTTCCGCTTATACTGAGCAGTTAGGGAAGTCTCCGTTTCGCGATACCAGAGCTCTGTTATCGATTAATTTTTCACGGATGTAGTTTTGTCGTTCCATTAGCGACGCTATGTTTCGCTAACTGTGGCATTATTAGCTCTCGCTTATCGATCTATCATCTAATAACAATAACGACATGACATTATTACATGCTTTGACACTATATCGGCAGAAAAAGATCCGTCAAGTATCGCTGCTAGTTAATACTTTTTCAATTTACAATTAGTCATTTTTCAATAGTTATATATAGACAAAATGAGGGAATTGATGTATATAGAACAATAAAATATAATTATTGACTTAGTTTCTTTTTTTCATGCTTCTAGTTCCGATTTTTCGTAATTTCTAGCCATTTTTGTGTGCTGGCCATTGAAAAATGTCTCATTGTAACGCGAAATAGCAGATCTACAAAGTTTCTTAAACTTTTTAAGTATAAGTATATACATATATTATATATATAAATAACTCTTGAATTGAATTATGCCGCCGCGAGGCAAATTTTTGACTGGTTCGCGGTGCAAGTCTTTATTATTCATCAGTAATCCTGATGAAAAGAATGACATAAGTGTATTTTGGATAATTTCAATAGCGAATTCGGTACACGTTCGACGGTAGGTCGCATTGTGTTCGCGGGTCTAAAATATTCAGGTCCTTAAAAAGAAACGTGAGCGCGTCGCATTCGCGAGTGAATGAAAAATCCCAATTCGCATGTACTCGCGGTGAAATTGGAGCGACGGACTTTTTCGTAATGAACGAAAAATGATGGAGATACGTTGAAATTGTCATTTTTCTCGGTTATAATAGAACGACCATGAAGACTCAGCATTAACCGACTCTATATAATAAGGATGTATAGAGTCTGTAGAGTTTTAAACTTGTTTTTTGACGTTAAAGGCTTCAAATTTAATGAGGAAATCACGATAATTCTGAAGAGAAAAAGATTTTTTTGCATAATTAAACGCGGTGTTGATGATTCAGGCGAGAGAAAATAAGAGTCGATAAATTCTTTTTTACCTTTGCTCATTTGCAACAAAATCGAAACTCCTCGAAATGAGAAAAAACGTAGATAAGATGTAAAAAATGTATGAAATTTATTTAAAAGTAGGTATAAAAAGAGAAGGAAAAGGTGGTACAAATTATATGTATAAATGAATGCACATCAGTGAAATTTATAAAATATGAAGAAATGAAGACTGGAAAGGGATAGCTTCGGGCGGTATGGGACCCCGTGAATGTCGGAAAAATTCGTATAATGGGTGTGTTAAAACGTACAGAGAGAAATGTGAAACGAGGCAAAACGTTATTAGGAAAAACAAGGACGATAATCCCTGATTCGGGAAACGGGAAAAAAGACACGTTGGTTGGAAAAAGCTTTTCTTCGAGTCTTATTCGCCCAAGGCGGTCACGGAGCAAAGTCAGCGGCTTCGATTCCTGCGAGAATCCTCCTCGAGGACCCTTTCTAGTCGTGTCTATATTATGCTGTCTCCGCCAGCAGCAATGGCCCTCCTGCGCTTCGATTTTGAAGCAAATGGAAGCTCTTCGATCGTGAGAACGGAAATAAAATATGAAAGAGAAAGAAAGAACAAATAGTGGATAAAGTGAGTGAGTCAAGACACGTGCAGGGAATTCGAGGTCAAATAAGCAGATTAAGGAGAAAACAAGAGAGCCAGAACAATATAATATAGAATAAGTAAATAAATTTTTAGTACATTCAGGATTGATGGAAATTGGCGAAAAAAGCTCAAAGTGCATGAGAATTAAAATAGAAAATCTTGAAAAATAAGAGAAAAGCTGCGTGTGTGATCGAGAGAGAGAGAGAGAGAGAGAATGAAGCTCTCGAAACAATAAAGAAAAGTAAAATGCGCGTGTGAGAGAAAAAAAGAGGAATTTTAAAAGGAGAAGCTCATGGAAATAAGAAAAAAGGAGATGAGGAAAAAGCTCCGCGAGAGAAAATATAAAAGGAAAGAATGGAGGAAAAGAGACTTTGCGGTCGAAGATTCGCGTCCGTTCTGGATGAGATGGGAAAGCCAAAAGCTCTGATGTGTATAAACCCCCTCCCGCCTCTTGGCAGCAGACCCGCGATATTCTCGCGAGGGAGAAGAAGCATCAGGGAAAAATAAGAATAAAAAGAGTTCTCTCGCGAGTAAAAACGTCTGCGAGATGAACGGAAACACACACCTCATCTCACCGAGAAGCAAAGTCTAGAGAGTATGGAGACGCCAACTTGAGCGAACAATCCCTGTGCACGATTTTCCACACTCTCTATTTACGATCTGCAAGCTTTTATATCCGAATTTTAAATTCTGACGGTCCATTTTAAAAATGCGGTTTTCATAACTGATGCATGCATGCACCATCCCCGGAAACACGCGACAATCCGGAAGGGGATAACGCGGTGACGGTCAAATTTCATGGAGCTTTCGAAAAATTCTGTTGTCAAATAAGCAGAACACACTCTGCAATGTTTGAAAATGTTTCAGTCGAAAAACAAAATCGAGCCTATACGTTAGGTTATATATTTTTGTATTCTTTATTCAATTGGGATTTGAAGGAACTAAAAAAATAACTATTATAAACTCCATATTTCATGGTACTAGGGATAATTTCCGCGCGCTGCCGCGCGCGCTAATTTTTCTGCTTTCCGATGACTTTTACAATGGAAACCATTAAATAAAGAGTATATAGCAGATCTGGAATTTTTGGAAATTTGTCCAAACGAACTTTCCCACGCCTGCAACAATCATGGAAAGAATTTTTTGATTTGTAATTTTTTTCGGAAACAAAATACTTAGCACTGCAATGAATACATTGCTCGCTCAATAATCCACCATAGTGTTCAACAATATTGAGATCATTTTTCAAGATCCCTTATTTTTCTAACAATTTGTTTCGTTCAGCGATAACTCTCTGTCGTTGACCATGCAACTGATGCTGACGTTCTCGGTTTTTTCTTCTCCGTACTTCATCTGTATTCATATGTTCTTGAGTACTTTGAACTACACTATTTATTTTTAGCATTTTCATGACCTTA
>JAPYYX010001540.1:0-26890 GCA_030522605.1 Cremastinae sp. B BG-2022a | reverse complement strand
TGTGAATTTTTTTCAGAATAACTAGACGGTAAAACCCCGAAAAATTTTGAGAGCCGACGGGCAATATATTTTTGTATAACGGTGCAAATTTTCTAACCTTAAAGTTGGAAAATAATTTTTACATGAGAAACGCTCGAACCTCCTTAATGAGCTTTGGATAAAATCAACATATCTTCTCGTCTTTGATTCATTCGCTCATCGCTCTTCTTTTTTCTTTGTTTCAGGTAAGACTCGGCAGACTGTTTAATACTCGGATATAAGGAAGTGATCGTAAGTTGTTGCACATTGAGCCTTGCATCATTTTAACCAAATTCAAAATTAAAAAAAAATCCGAATTCTTTTCATTAATCTCCAAATCATGAAAATTTCAATTAAAAAAACGAGAATAACCATAATCCCGTTAACTTTTCATTCTCGAATTATTTTCATTGAGATCGAGAACTATCGAGTCTCGCACATTTTACGAAAAAAAAAGGCAATTTTTTTTCTATACCCTGGAAAATGTGCACGAGAAAAATTTTCTCCCTCGTTACTTTTTCCCTGACAAATGAGGTAAAATTAATTGAAGCTCGAAAATGAAAACTCCGTTGATGGAAATTCGAATTCGTGAGAAAAAAGGGGGGCAATATCCTTTTTTTCACAGTCGTCAGTCTGGTAGAATGAAAATTCTAATGGAACAATCCATAGACTGTATATGTATATTTGTATTCTATACGTAATGCGTCGAGTGAGGATAGGGCGAGAAAGAGAGTGAGAGAGAGGAAGAGAGAGCGAGACAGAGAGGGGTCGCGAGGAAGGAAGGGAGAAGAGACGGGGTTGGATATATAGGCGAGCAGGGTTGAATGACCGAGAGGCAGGGGCACTAGGCTGCTACCCTCTGCGACGAGTGAAACTCGGAGGAAGGAGGACAGAAGTATAAAAAGAGAGACGAGAGATCAACGGTGGAAAAGAGTGAACGAGAGAGAGAGAGAGAGGGAGGGTGAGAGCGTGAGAGAGGGAAAAGCGACGAGGGTTGTATTCCTCGCGATGCGAGGGGAGCGAGAAAAACGATGGAAAAGCAAGACAGAGAGAAAATAGGAGAGGAAACGAGACAAAAGAGACAAGAGCATGGGCCCTTCCCGAGTAATAGACAGAGATATGAAGAAAACTACCCTCGCTCTCTTTCATTCTCCCTCGCGAACTTTCATAGTCTCGTCTTCCTCGGCGTTTTCTCCTTTCTTTCTCTCTTTTTTCTTCTCTCTCTCCCTCTCTCGTTTCATCCTCGTCTCCCACTCTCGCTCCTTATTTCTTCGCCGCGCCGAAGAGGATCAATACGAGCCACGTGGGTTTCCAACGGTGACGCTCCGACATACTAATATCAAAACGACTATATCATCCACTAAGCGATCTCTCCCTCTTTTTTTCTCATTTTTTTCTCCTTTTTCAACTGTCGAAAAAAAAGTCCCGTCTTATTTTTATCATGTACATATCCATATTCCTCGTTCTTTTTTTTTTTTCATTTTTCCCCGGCAGCCCTCGTCTCTCGAGATTTTCACACGTTCAATCAATCCCGATGAGAAAATCTCTGACAGCCGTAAAAGATCCTTCGGAAGGATCGTCATGAGACGTTTTCTCTCTGAACGAGACGCGAATGAGGAATTATAATGTGAAAAGGATTGAGTGAATATAAAACTATCCGAAAATTTGCGAATATCACGAGCACTGAAATAAAAACAAGGAAAAGACGACATTAAAAAAGAATTAAAAAATGAGAGATAAGGGAAAAAGAATACAAAAATAAAAAATAATGGACACGGAAGCGAGAGAAAAAAGACAAAGAACAAGAAAGAAGAATAAGAATAACGTACACACATGCGACGAAGACCGGAGAACGAAGAGAAAAAATAAAATGTATAAAAATAAAGAAAAAATAGGAAAAGCCTCGTCCAGGGGAAAGAAAAATCTATATATACACGTTTGATGGAGGAGCGTGGAGGCCTTGTGGATTACTTTTGAGGAGGGTTGACTGGGTGTTACGCCTGCTTTCATACACATTGCACACCCCTGATTCCGAGTCTAGGTCGGTCGTTCACCCCGAGAAGCGAGAGAACGAGAGATAGAGGGAGAGAGAGTGAGAGCATACGAGCCCGAGAAGGGGTGACACACGAGTCGGCGGAAGAGAAAATCCGCCCCTGCTCCCCACCACGATTCTCCGGGTTCTCGCACCACTCCTCGAGTCGGCTCGATCGTGGAGAGGCTGAAATTCGCCCCTCTCTCTCGATTCTCATCCCCTCGAGCCCCTTCAGCACCGCAATCCCCACTCAGAGCTCATCCTCCCTCCTGAATTTCCCCTGTTCCGAGTGACGTCACCAGGGGATAAAATCCGAGAAGCCCCCTAGGAGGCGCGACTCCCCTCCACAATCCTCGAGCAGCGAGCAACAACCCCTCTCTCTTCCTGAAAAAAGCTCCTGTAGGAATTTTCATCCACCCCTTTTTTCCATACGCGAAACAACGCTGAATTATAAGAACGGTAAAAATAAAAATGAGGATGGAAAAATGACAGACGATGGTGAAAGGGAACAAAAAAGTTTTGTGGATTTATTCAAATTCTTTTTCCTATAATTGAAGTCTCGCGAGATGGTCCTTTTGGAGTGGTCCTTGAAGTGATCTGCAAATCGATTGAATTTTATTAATCGTTTGGTTAAAGAGGTTTGTTACCAAAATTAAAAATTTAATAACGATTGGTGATTGCGTTCCTCAGCCCAAAATATAACGATACGAATTTTTTCAGATTTTTTATCCATGTATAGTGGTTGAGTTCATTATTTGTCTTGCGCGGATCATATGGGTCCTTTCGACCCAAACGAATTTTCTCCGTTAAATACATTTTGAATTCTTTGAAGACGTAGCTTCCTCTCCCCAGCCTTCGATCGCTATAAAAACCATTCTACTTCAACGTACGATCAATGAACAGTCTTCTAGAATTTTTCCTGATTTTTTTTTCTTTAAATATGTAAGATACAAGCTGCAGGAGATAACGACCTGTGAGATGGTGCCAGAAAAATTCATATGATCCAAGCAGGGTTAAAAATGGATTCTTATATGCATAGAGTGTATACACATATGTACATAAACGCCATGCTTATAGACGTTAATTTCAAAGCTGAATTATTCGAAAAGTTGGCAGGACAAAAATCTGAAAAAATTGGCGCTTCATACTCGATCCTGAAGAACATGCTCACCAAATTTAACAAAATTCTTACCATTTGATTTCTATAATTTTAACACTGCGTATGACTGACTCGGTATCCAACCTCTTTAAAAGTAGAATTTATTAAAAGTGGGAACTTGAAATGTCGTCGTGGATTTCGCAATATTGATTTTCTTTTTAATTTGGAGACGAGATGGAATAAATATTTTCTCTGCGGATCGGGAGATTCCTGATGATCATTCTCACGATAATCGAACAAGTTTGCGCTGAGATTATTACGACAGAGAGATTTAACCATGTATGCATGCGTTTTACTTTCACTCCTTCGCTGATGCGTGTATTTTCGCACTCACCGACGAGAGTTCTGACATGTTGTAAATATTGCCGTGGCATTACGATAAGGAGGAAGAGGAAACCGATGGGAGAAATTTTCTCGCTGTACGAGTTACGTGCCTTGATTACGAGACTCGCCATCGTTCCACATTTATTATTATTCACGTGTACCGACAAACATCACAGATCCTCTCGCTATTCATAATCGTCAATTAATATTATACATACGTAGATAGATAAATATCAAACTGGTTTAAAAAATGATTATTTCTCGCTACTTACAATAATTTCAAAAAAGTAAAAAAATGTCTGCAAAATTTTTGGATCGAAATATTTATATTGGTGACACACTTTAATATCATTGGACAAAATATTCGGCGATAAAATATTCTCAGGCCAGGATATCCGCAAACAAAATATCTGCGATATAATGTGAATACAGAAACAAATAAACTGTTATGTTCAGTGATGCTTGATTAATGTCTGAAATGTGGTTGTGAGCTTCTGAGATGCCGAGACTTTATATACCTAGACCACGTTTCTGAGCTTCAGGCGTGGAGCTCCTGATGGGGTCCAAGGGCGAAGCCCCTCTCCCTGTCATGAACCAACCTACATGTAATGAAAAATTTGGACGTAAAATGTTCATGTTTTTGGGTTGCAATAAATTGTATTTTTGTATTTTCTGCGGATCGTCTCACGCGCATGTGCGGACTATGTGAGTATACACTTTTAACTCCTAGGAGTTAAAAGTGCTGTTTGTCATACCTCCCGCTACCAATTTATCTCGATAGATGCGAAAAGCCGAACTGTATCTGTGTACTGTATAACTGTACAATATCCTCAGATATTTTATCCGCGGATATTTGGCGCGAATATTTTTTCCAAGGATAAAAAATCATGTAACTGAACCATTACAAATAGTTGCGATTTTCAAGATAAAAAAGTGTCTCAAATTCTAGTCGGTCAATCTCTTACAAATTTCAGCAAAAGTCGTGTATTATATTTGTCTCGCTATAAACCAAATTTCATTTAGAAATCTTTAAAAATAATTTTAACGTGAGATACCCAAGAACCTCTTTAACGTCGATGCTCAATCAATGTCTTTAAATGTATTTTTATAAAATCAACATTTTTGCCTTGAAAAAATTCATCACACACAAGGAATTGCATTCGTTAAAAATATACTTCGATTTCAATGAACATCTAAGATCCGTTGCTGATATTTCATAGAACATGTCGAATAATCGTGGGTCGGGATCGTTCCTCTCATTGGTTGAGAATCAATTATAATAAAATGCATCCGGTAATTAATCAATTCGCGATGCAAAATGATAAAAATCCATAGTGTTAGTCAATGGGAGAGAGAGACGTTTGTTTTAATAGTTAATAGACGTTTTATCGCGTACACAATGTACAGCTTATTGTATCGCAGATAAAAACTTGGAGCGTTTGTTCCTACGCTGAGTAATCTCGCCCACCATTCTCGATCTCGCGCATAATGACAGATCTCTCGTGAACGGGTCGACGACGCTATCGTCAATCGCTCTTCCGCGAGGAGTACAAAAAGTATTATTATTATCATTATCTACGATTCCTCCCTCGAAAAGAAATGGGGAAATAAATATAATGAAGAAAAAGTGTCGAGGAGACCCGCGTGGGAAACGATTACGTTCACTCGCGCCTCGTCTCCTCTCCATTTCTCGATCACCGATGCCAACGCAATGACAGAACTTACCTTGCTGGTATATACGTCAGAGAAGAAGAGCCAAAGTGAAAGTCCTGACAAACTCGCTTGATCGACGTCTCAAAATTCTCTCGGTTTTTCCTTATATTGTGCTCAAATTCTTCCTAATATTACTATTTCTTGTAAATTCGTTTTATAATTAATCCTTAGAAGGTTACACTGAGGTCATTTTGTCAATTCTTGTAAGAGGGCATAAATAATTTTTTTTCTGTAAATCCTGCACTGTCACCAATACTAAGTAAAAACAACTTGTATGACATGTGATAGTTGTTATTATTATAAAATTTTTGACATTTATAAATATTGATACAACCCTTGTCCATGGTTAACCAAGGCAAAATGAATCTATCTATCTAAATATTGTTCGCATCAAAAGTTATGGAAAATACATCGATAGAACTTTTTTGCGTGTTTTTTACACAATTTGAAAAAAAAGTTTGTAATTGAAAAATTGATCAAATACAATTGATGCAAGGTCTTGAGGTCTGTAAGATCTTTTTGGTTCAAATGAAAAGTGCGACCTCCTAGAGTTACATTAAAGAAGAAAAATGAATTCATAAATTCATCGCAAAATTCACTGTATTTATTTTGTTAATTAATTTATTTATAAAAATTTTATTTACGTGATTTTTGAAACATATAATTTGGATGAATTTTTTCGATCTTTTTTTTCGAAGATATGTGTTGAAAAACTTGCGAAAATCGGGAAGGTGTCGGCCCCGTCTGTACGCGGTGAAAGTTTTCTGGCCAGCGTGAAGGGAATACCGCAATAATAAGTTTCGTTCGGCAAAAGCCCTTGACCTTCTCGTCGCTTGACCGGGAATGGTTTGAGTTTCACGGGCTCGTTATTCCCGGGTGGGCCTTGCATTTCGTAATATCTGAGCCTCGAAAACCGAGAGGAGCGGAGAGAGAAAGAGAGCGATAAAAAACAAACAGAAATAATCTTGAGTGCGATATGTGTATGAAGTCGTAAAAGATCCGAGACGCGAATACTTGACTCAAAGAATATGTAACTAGCGAATTTTTCGTACACATTCTCGCCTCGTAATAATAAAATAATTCATATACTTGAGGCACGTAATTACATAATTGTGACTAAACACGGAGAAAGGAATGGCGATAAAATTTTCGCAAAAATTAAATTCATCTCTCATTTTTTCGAAATTTTTTTAAAATTTCTTTTTTTGAATTTTTAACAAATAAAATAAACTTTCGAATAAACTTGAAATAAGGTTTATTACTTAATATTCAAAATTCGCATAAAATAAAATGAAAATTTATTTTTTTCGAGTGAAGTCAGTTTTGGGTAAAATGCTCGAAGCGAATTTCGTAAAATTTCGTACGCCAGAAGGCAGAACGCTCGTAAAGCGAAAGGACTTGAGGATTTTTGGTACGGAGACTTTATCAGGCTGTGTATGAAAGCGGAGTTTCAACTAGTTATATTCGTAGCGTCGCTTCCGCGCGGAACTTTCACCATTGTTCGAAAAAAAAATCCACATCGGAGACCCCTTTGCATAACCTTTCCTCGTTCCACAGGTCGTTAACCTCGTACATAATCTCTGCACATGATACAAAGAAAAAAAATTGTACGCCCGCGTTACTATTACTACTGCAAGTATGTATGTACAATTCGGTGTATTTATACTCATCACGTGATCACGTCAAATTAATTTTAGATTCTGAGCAAATTCGATTATCTCAAAAGTCTTTTAATCCTTGATTCTCAAATTTATTTCATTTACATTTAAAGACGTACTGGAGATTCGAAACGGTGGTAAAAATCTGAAAATTTGATCAGTCACTTATAATAGAACTGTCCTTCTGTGCAAATTTCAACTCAATTCATTAAATCGTTTAAAAATTATAATGAATTGAATATTATACGTATTTTTATGCAGATTCGTCGAAAGTTAAACTGTAAATCGAAATGTGTTTCTTAACACACGCAAAGTGCCAATTTTTACTCAGTTGAGTGTGTAAAATTTTCACGATTTGCTAAAAAACACAGATATGTGTGTTTTTATGAAATTAATTCGCATTTTGTGTGTAATTTAATCACATGTGTGTAAACTTACAAATTTTACATGTTTTAACATGTGTAAAAAGTGACTATAACACGTAGATTTACACTGTAAATTATAATAACTTATGAATGTCGAGAAAACGTAGTAACTACTTTTACATTTTTTCTACTATCAATACACAAAAATATGTATATCCGAGTTTAAACAATTTTATCTACAATTTTTGTTTTTTTAATTGTTAAAACAATAAATAATGTGAAAATTGTTGATAAAACATTAGAAATCTATTGAGTATCATTCTAAATAACACAATAAAATATTTTCTAACAGCAAAGTAAAAACTAAATTTTAACAATTTACAATTAGTATGGAAAAGTCACTTTTGTCAGAGATTGTACCTCCAGTTCATCCTTAAATTAAATTTCTAAAAAGTCAATTTTTCAACAACAACAATTCGTAGAAAATAATTTGACAGCTTGTTTGAGAAGCTTGAAGCAATAAAACGTGAAAATTGACATTATATCCCATGTGCGAATAATTTTAGAAGTGTTTAGTTCGCGTCGGAGCGATTGGAAAGTGCGGAATATTTATTCGCAATGATCGTACACATGGCGAGCAATAAATTGGAGAAGCGCAAAAAGAAAATGGAGGAGGATAAAAATATGAAGAGAGAACGGAAGAAAAGGAAAGCTTGATCGTGGCTGATAGATAAAAGTGAGTCGAGGAGCGTTTTTAAAGGAGTCGCGCGAGAGAAAGGTCAGTCGAACGAGGAAGTGCCAGCAGGCAAGAAAGCAAAAGCGGCACGCCGGACAATATAAAGCGTGTGCAAAGAAAGAGAGGGAGAGAGAGAGAGAGAGAGACTTATTTGCTCTTGGGACGAAAATGCTTTCTAGGAGTCGTACGTTCGAGGCTTTATTTCTATTTAGTGTTGAACTATGAGAATTTTAAGTACGAGAGGCCGCGGAATCGAGGAATATGCATCGAGGCCATTCCTCCTCCTCGAATAGCTCCGTCAAAGGGCGCAAGTCCACGCTAAAATGTACGAATTATGACTAAATAGTTTCTAGCGCGTCTCTACGTATCTCAGTTGGCTTAATGTCCGCTCTTGTAAATGGAACGCGACGCGGCGTTAAATAAAGACGAGAGCAACGTCAGAGATATCGCGCCGGCTCGGTCTCATCTCACTCGAAAAACTGAAAGCTCGACGAGAGATATCTTCCTAAAGCAATCACAGAAATTAAGTGTATCCGAGGCTTCTTTTTGTCTCTCGCTCATTTCGCCATACCGAGGATGATTCACACACGAGAAATCGCGAATGCACGGAATTTCGGTCCAATTATTTGCTAATTAACGATATATTTTTTGAATTTATTTATCCTGATGTTTACTTCAAGTCCAATTTCGGATTTGTTTTTTAAATTGAATAATTCTATCGTGACGATAAAATAAGAATTTTTTTTAAAAATACAATCTGTCAAAATTTATTTATCGAAATTTTCTCAACTATACTTTACAGTTGCATTCATATTTAGGTGGTTGTATCGTCAAAGTCGATTTCGTAACAATTTGTTGAAGTTTTACACAGATGCTCGCGCATATCATACGAAAACGTGTGCAAAATTTTAATGAGTTCTACCGTGTAGAAAGGGGGATATGTATTTTTTCCAATTGTAGTTTTCGGGATTTTCCATAAGAGCCTGTGTTAAATGCTGAACTTTTCAGCAATAAATATCTTTATTTCTGCACGGTAGAACACACTCAAATTTTGCACACGTTTTTGTATGATATTCGCGAACATCTGTGTAAAATTTTAACAAATTCTGACGAAATTTTTTTTTTTTTATGAGTTTGCTTTTACTTAACACGGGGAAAAACTTTTGATCGTGACTATCGCGATACAACCACCTTAAGGTGTTTTTTTTTTGTTTTATTGTTACAACATGGAACAATCCATCGAATCGTAATTAATTTTCTAATTTTAATCTCAAAATAATTTTTCTCATTTAACTACCAGACCTTGCAAACGTCCTGCCACTAAAAAAATGAATCAAAAAAAGCTATGAATTTATAATTACATGTCTTTCTATTTCAGAATTACAAAAAAAATATAAAATATTTTTTTAAAAATTTCATCGGAATCGGTCCAGCCGTTTAAGAGAAGAAAAATTTCCACACGTACAATGAAATTTTATATATGAAGAATAGAAGATGTAAAAAAAACCATTGACCTTTTTAGGTTGCGATTTTTCATCGCATTTGAGATACAAAAGTAGGTTTCGGAGATGTTTCGTCAGTAAATTACGATTAATAAAGATTTCATATAGAATTCTAAATAAGATCATAGCAAAAAACAAGTCGTAGCTGCCATATCTCAAAAACTAATTGACCAGCTGAATCGGACTATTCATAGTGCATTCGTGTAACGGAGACCCCTATCAGAATTAAATTGGAACGTTGTTTCTTCAATTTTCACAATTGCTCAATTATGAAAAAATATAGCCATCGCAATATTATAAAGATAAATGACTCCGAAGTTTTTCTGCCATCGATCCTAGATAAATTTTCTTCAGATGATCAACTTTTGCACGAATTTATTTAATCTTGCTAACATATCTAATTTTAGATGCAAGACTTTCGTGGTCCTTATACTTATTTTGACAAAAATATCGGCTTCCGAATTGGAGTCGCGTTCTATGACTGTTTCTAGTCAACGTCTCGCAATCGTTCCAAACGACTGCATCTTCAAAGGGCGAGAGTTCTGATCTGAGGCTCAGGGTGTCCTATTTAAGGATGTGTCCCCAAATAGCAAATTTTACTTTGAACATTGAATTTAAAATATATTGCAGAGTAAACGTGGCGCGTCGATTAAAAAAAGTATACCTCGCTGTATTATTTATTGAAATAATTAATGTTTAAAGTCTCATCTAATCGCGTTTTATTTGTACCGGAAATAGTTTAGTGCGGAACAAAATATGAAATAAAATATGTTACGTATAAGTATAGAAATTAAAAAACATATCTAAACACTTCACATCTTTTGCTTCGTAAATAAAAAAAGAAAATCTGGGATTTACGGGGTATTTGTTGAGAAAACTCAATAAAATGGAAACAATTCGACTCATATGCAAGAAACTGCTAGCATAGCCGCCATTTATATAATTGTGTGAGAACATAGAGACTAGCGAGTCTCCATGTGTGAGAGAGAAAAATAATGAAATCAGATACCAACCATTTTTTAATATGAATTTTTCCATCACGATTTCCTGTACGTAATTAATTTGTAGTGTGGATTCGACTGGACATACATCCTTAAAGTCATGTTTAATCCACACGAGTGCGAGAGGGACAGAAGCAGAACGGATTTGCTATTTTCTCAGACATTTTTTACATTTGACCAATCAGTCTATTATCGACCCTATCAAAAGTATTTGAAAAAATCCTACTAAAAAGAATGAAAATGACCATAGAAGAGGACGACTTAATTCCGCAACATCAATTCGGCTTTAGAAATCAACACGCAACCATTGAGCAGATAAATCGAGTTTACAATGTGATAAGCAATGCAATGAGGAAAAAAATACTCCTCAGCACCGTTTTTGGACATAAAACAAACGTTTGACAAGGTATGGCATGAAGGTCCACTGTACAAACTAAATAACGTTATGCCACAATACGTCCTCATAATGAAATCGTACCTCAGCAACAGAAAAAGGGAGTGCCACAAGGTAGCTTCTTAGGACCAGTCCTGTACAGCCTGTATACAGCGGATCTTCCAGTAAAGAGCTACGTCACTATGGTAACATTCGCAGACGACACCGCGATGCTAGCGGTACACGAAGACCATACAGAGGCATTACAAAAACTCCAGCAGCACCTCAACAACATATAAAGCTGGCTACAAAAATGGATAGTGCAAGCGAGTGAAACAAAATCCATGCACATTACGTTTGTAACAAAGAGAGGGGATTGCCCTACAGTGACACTGTACGGACAGCAACTGCCCACCGGCGACGCTGTAAAATATCTAGGAATGCACCTTGATCGCAGGCTGACTTGGACCAAGCACATCACAACAAAAAGAAAGAATATAAAGCTCAAAGTCCGAAAAATGTACTGGCTTATCGGGAAAAGGTCGAAACTATCCCTGTACAACAAAATATGCATTTACAAGGCAACGCTAAAACCGATTTGGACATATGGCATCCAGCTATGGGGCACGGCTTGCAACACCAACATCAAAATACTCCAGAGAATGCAATCGAAAATACTTAGAGTAATCACCGATGCTCCATGGTATGTCTCAAATGCAACACTACATAAAGATCTGGAAATGAATACAATTGTAGAAGAAAAAAACTCAGTGAACGATACGCTACGGGAATTGCGAACCACCCAAACCTACTCGCCTCAGACCTGCTCAGCGAAACCGGCATTACAAGAAGAATGAAAAAACATAAGCCCTGAGATCTGGAAAACAGATTCTAAAACGCAACAACATAGCAAGCACCAAGGAGCAAGCATCACTGGATGCCCCCTTGTAAATACAGAAGGAAATACTAGGACAGCAAAACTGCCAAATGTTAATAAAATAATAAATTGCGGTTCAACCTTAGAGAGAAATTTTTTTTTATATTTTAGAAAAAAGAAAAGAATCACATTATTCTTTGATAGAAAGAGAACATTGTTATAGGACAGTTAAACGTCACCTTAACTAGATTTTGGAACCGTCACAGCTGAGAGTGATCAGCGAATCGGGTATCCGCTTTTTTGATTAGCCAATTAATTTTAAGTTTTCTGATAAAAAAGTATTTTCACATACTTATAAAAATTTATAAATGGACAGTAATAAAAGGAGATTGATAAATTTCGAAATTTTAAATCAGCACGAAAGTAAGTTAGAAATTTACCATATCTGGAGTCAAATACCCTTGAGTATAGTTAGGAAAAGATCTACAAATGGAAATGAGAGTGCGCTCTCGGCTTGTGCAGGAATAACGTTCTTATTCTCTCACCCGCATCTTCGTGAGTCTCGTTTCCCACGATAAAGCATCGACGAAATGACCCCCCGGCAAAAAGTGAGAGAACGCGCTGCAGCTTCTTCGCGTGCTCGTTATCCTGTTTCCCCGATGCACAAGCGAGACGGAAAAAGAGAGCGTTTTATATATATCATTATGCAGACTCAAGAGTGGTGAAGTTCGCATTTGTTTGAACAAACAAGCCGAGATATAAATCGTGTCTGCTCACGTGTCGCGTTCTATATAAATAGCCCTCGCGTTCATATATTTTATTCAGTACATTCTACAAATGTCCCGATCTCGAAGCATTCTGAATTAATAGTGTCAGATTTTCTTACAGATTGAAAGGGACGAGAGAGAAAGAGCGAAGAGATCGAGAGATCTATCGATCGAACACGGATCAGTCCCATTCTATCAACGCGGATTTATCAATCTGTATCCATCCATTTTACATGACCAGAAAACTTGGATCGCTGTTTTACATTTAATCATTCTTCCTGAAAATACAAGAAATTTTCAATTTTTTAAGAACATTACTATTTTCTTGATGTTTCATTGGGAATTATCTTTGTTTCCTAATTTGATTCAGATCAAAGTTTTTTGACCCGAGGTGCATTAAAAATATCATAGAATCGAACTGTGTCACTCTGAATTTTTTAAAAATTCGGTTGAGGATGTACTAGAGATAACTCAAAACGGTGGTAAAAATCTGAAAATTTGATCAGTCACTGATAATAGAACTCTAATGCTTCTGTGCAAATTTCAACTCAATTCACTAAATCGTTTAAAAGTTATAATGAATTGAATATTACACGTATTCTTATGTATATTCTTTAAAACGAAATTATAATAAATTATAAACATTCAAAAATCGGCAATAGTTACTTGTAAATAAATTTTTTTCTCAAGATGCTTAAATGTTAAAGAATCTTTCTGCCAAATTTTATTAACTTGTACTAAACAGTTTTTGAGAAATTATCAATTTTTGACAACAAAACGAATTTTCCTGTCTAACAGTACGTTAAAATTGAAAAAGATAGGCTTTTGTATATCATTTTTGTCTACTATCAGTACACGTAAAAGATGTTAATAACCCAGTTAAAATAATGTTGTCTAAAATTTTTGTTTTTTAATTCTTTGAACAATAAATAATACGAATATTGTTGATGAAACATTAGAAGCCTATTGAGTATCATTCTAAATATCGCAATAAAAAATGTCAACTTCATAACAGAAAAACAAAGACTAAATTTTAGCAATTCAGTATGGAAAAGTCACTTTTGTCAGGGATTGTATCTCGAGTTCATCCTCGAATTCTTTTATTGGATTATTTATCTATTTCAATAAATTCATACAGAATCTGCGTGTGCAATTTAAATGTGGCACCACATTGATATAAATTCATAATAAGTGCATGTCTGATCGGAGCACGTCCAAGAGTTTCATACACAAGAGATAACTGGCTTTGAGACTCGTCACGCATTTGTAATCAGCCGAGAGGATCAATTCTCCCGAGTTTTTAAATGCTCCTACCCCTCCACGATCCGCGATTCTCGTTTTCACAGTTGACTCGCGCGATCTCGTCATTTCGTGACAAAAAATCAGAACGGAAAAAAATCCCAGACGAGTGGTTGACATTTCGATACGGGTTTGAAGAATCAATGACCTCACGTTACGTTTTTTCTCCTATACAAAAAGTTTCGAAGTACATCGATTGCAACGAAAAAAAAAACACTTCTATTTTACGGATGACGAAAGCGTACTCGTGAAGGTGTTACAGGCATTAAACGCACTCGGAGTGAAATTCCTATTTTTTCGTCCAGAGTAAAAAAAAAAGATTTCGAAAAATTTCGACCCAGAAAAATGACAATTTGCCTCTGATTGAATTTTAAAAAAACGTATAGAAAGAAAAAGTCCTCGACACAGAGTTAGGTAACTCGTACGGTTCAAGATAAAAATGTAAAAAAAACAACAAAAAAAGGAGAGTGAAAAAAGAGAGAGAAGCGGGTCTTTCCCTTTCGATATCCCCACTTTGGTAAATGGGGCGCTTCGGAGGCGCGTGGATACTCATCGCGGAACGGAAAGTTCCCGTGGCCGGGTGCGTTTCGCTCTCTCGACGTCGACGCTCGAGCGTATGGACGTCGCCGGCGAAGACGAAGACGAGGACGAGGACGGCTCGGCCGGGGGAACGATGGCTCGGATAACGGGCTCGCCACGTGAGAAAGAAGGGAAAGTAGTTCTGTGAGTCAGTGGGGCTTGCGGTATTCCCGTTCTTCTCCTCCCCCCCCTCTTCTCCGACTCACCGCTCGATCTCCCCGGCCGTGCGCCTTATACCGCTCATCCCACACGAATCCTTTCCTTTTTACTCGCTCCTTTTTTCAACTCCCTGCATGCATCTACCGGAGTTTATTACCCATCAGGTTAGCACCAAAGACGAGCAGGCACTTCATTACGTACGATCAGATTTAAAACATTATTCGTGGAAAGGAAAAATTAGTTTTATTTCTATTGTAAACGGAATTCTCATTCATTTTCATTGAATTGTTTCTTCAAATTCATAAATATATTTTTACGTTTGAACGAAAACAAAAGAATTTTTCATTGTTTTAAATTGGTTGAGGTAGTTTGATCGCAAAAAATGTTTTTTTACGAACATTTTGCATACAAAATTTACAAATCGATTAAAAAAGTAATCTTAGTTTCTTAGTTATTCGAATTTGAAATTTTGCGTTTTTTCGAGTTTTCCACACAATTTGAAAAAAAATGATTATTATTAATAAATAAATAATATAAAAAAATAATGATTAATATCAATAAATTATTTCCTCTCACAAAAATTGAAAGAATGCCAATCATTTTGTTGCGGATATTTTGTCCTCGGATAAAAAATCATAAAAATTCCTGAAAATGACTTGGTGGTCTGGAAAACCCCAGTGTAACATTTTAGAATTAAAAACTGCAAAACAGGGCCCCAGCCCAAGTTTAGACAGCACACAGCGACCTTTATAATTGGACCTTAATAGTCACATTGACCAAAAAGACGTTCGAGCAATTTAAATTCGACCACCTGACACTGTTGGAGGTTGAATTAAAATAGAATGGTCGAATAAGGTGCGCGCAGCGCTCTTGTAAAAAACACAATCGAACGTCGAACCCCGCGACGGCCGCGCGATTGGTCAGGATTGGAGTTTCGCGTGTTTTATATTCGCGAGTCTCGAAACGGAAATAGGCTGTTTTCCGACGAGAAGTATACGCTCATCTAATCCTATACAACAAACAATAGGCGACCCGGATATGCGTTCAAACGAAGCGACCCGAGCTTGTCCCCTTCTTCGTCGTCGCATGTACGCGCGTTTATTTGGGTTCTTGCTCGCACCCGTAACAAGAGCCGATCGTGTTTGACCGATCTCATGAAACGTCGATGACCTCTGGGAACGCTAACACCCCTCACAACTGCTTTTTTTTCCAAATACTAAATTTTTCGACTAAAAGTGATGATAGTCTTATTATGTGTGGATCTTCAATTTTTATGCTGCTCTTATAATTTAATTATAAAATTGAAAGACTCATGAATTTTTTTGGGACAAGATTTGAGACAAATTATTTAATTATAAAGTTCAAAAATTCATGAAACTTTTTTTGGACGAGACTTGGGACACATCATACAATTATAAAATTGAAAAACATGAATTTTTTTGTGACAAAATCTGGAATAATTTTTCACACATTAACGTATTCTTGTACAATGATTTGCATCAGTTCAGTTTATCATTAGGATAATTTTTCGAATAAGAGTGATGATAATCTTATTATGTATCGATCTTCAATTTTTATGCTGCTCTTATCATTTAATTATAAAATTGAAAAACTCATAATTTTTTTTTGGGGCAAGATTTTAGACAAATCATTTAATTATGAAGTTGAAACACTCATGAATCTTTTTTGGGACAAGACTTGGGACACATCATTTAATTAAAAAATTGAAAAACTCATGAATTTCTTTGGGACAAGGTTTGGAATAATTTTCCACACATTAACGTATTCTTATACAATGATTTGCATCAGTTCACTCTATCATTAGGATATAACGAAGGCTGCTCACGATATAACATGAGGTTCTGGCAAGTTTGTATATAAATGACTATTTCTATTTTGGTTATTATCTAAATCCGAAGCAAAATCATTCAAAAATAACGAAATTCAATTTGGAGCGAATTGGGTGACCATTTTGGTCGATTGTCCATAATTGGATAGAGATTGTCCATAATAGATTTCACTAACCGGTTCAATTAATTTCGATAAATAACAGAAAGCATAGGATATTCCATGATTTTAGAATTCGATATTGGTATTGGGTCCAGTATTGTATCAATCTAAAGCAAAACGATTTGAAAATAACGCAATGTAATTAAAATGAAATTTGATGACAATTTTGATTAAATGTCATAATTGGATAGGTCTTACTAACTGGGTCAATTAATTTTCGATACATTATGAAATTCATATCAATCGATATAACTTCTAATGAAATTTCATCACCTTAACATTCAGTATTCTATCCAATATTGTTTATTGTGTTGATAGAAACATGCGTATAGAAAATACACTGGCTTTGAAAAGTTGATAGATTTGTAAAAATTGAATGACTAGAATGGCATTAGAATAAGTTGGAGGACTTCAGTCGAAGGTTTATTGTCAGCACGTACTTTCTCAATAGAGAACTATAAAATTCACTGTATACGACCTAAAAATAAAATATTCCTGAAAAATAATGTCAAGAAATTTTACATTACCACTGAAAATTTTTTTGATAAATTTGATATTTGGTAAATGATAAGGAAATTTTGATATCTCTGAGTAAAGAAAAAGCGTGGCAAAAAAATTAATTTTTTCATGGTGGCAATTAATAAACGTATTAAAAAGTGAAAATAAGAAAATATTGGGTTTGGATAGCGACAATGAAATATGAAATAGAAAAATCATTGATGGAAAAAAAGAAAAAAATTTATAGTAATTTGAAGCAGTATACTCGGAGGAAATTGTAATAAAATCAACAATGATGCGATAAATCCGGTTGAGTCAGATCTCAGAGCGCTCGCTCACTTTTAATTCAATAAGAGACAGGAATCGCTTTCCGCATTCCATCTTCCTTTGACGAATCTCTCCTCTCCGTTATACGATTCCGGTTAACCTCAAATGGTTGAAGTTTTTTGAGATTATGGCCTATTTTGACATTGGAATAAAAATGAAGGTCGCAAAATTTGAATAGCGCTCTTGAAAAAAAAAGTATTTTTTTTTTTTGAAATTCCGTTTTCAAAGAACTTTTTTTAAAAATCCTTTTTCAAGTAATTTTTATTATTATAATTGAGAACAAATTGGCCGTATTTTTTAAATGGTAAAATGGTATTTTTTATTTAAATGGTATTTTTTTAAATATTTTTTTAATATTTTAAATATTTAAATGGTATTTTTTAAATGGAAAAGCTCAAATATTGTAGACTTGTTCGAAAATGTTTAAAAAATCCTTGTGCCAAATTTGAGAATGATTCACTTAATAATTTAAAATTTATAAACACTCAAACTTGGCAAAATTGAACATTGTGTATTATGGGAAATTCATGTAGATTTTCTAAACATAAACAAAACTGGTATCATCTCCGTAAAACTTTTTTTAGATGTTACATATAAGTGTTCAATGCTCACTATTTAAATGAGTTAATTAACAATTCGAAGTTGTTAATTAATATTGTAGCTAGTACAAAAAAAATTAAGAACCCATTTAAAAGACCACAAAACCAAAAATTCGTAAATTTTGTAAACATACTTTTGTCAAGTATTGTACCTCTAATTCCTCCTTAAATAAAATGAACAAACTTTTTTTAGTTCCGATCGGTAATTATCAAAGTATCGTTTTGTAAAATGAAAGTATCAATTCATAGTCAAAAAAATTCTCCTCCGTTGTCTCTGATAGACGGTTAGCGATGTTCCCGGGTGAAGATAGACGCACGCTCCGCGTCGAGAGAGAAAGTTTTCGGTTATCGAACATCATCTCGTTGGCCTAGACCGTAAGAGAGGAACGCAATATATTTTTCCACTTCCTGCATGCGGCTGAACCCGTTCCTCGAGAGAAGAACAAAACGTTCAAAACGTGTGGAAAGAGCGTCGAAATAAATTATTATTATTGTATAGAGGAGGACCGACGCTCCGACTGTCCTGATCCGGAACTTTCTCTTTCCGTGTCTAAAAGCCTTGTATATACGACTTCAATTTTCATCCCACTCATCGCGATTCACTTTTCTCCCGTCGACGTTTGAGTTATTAGAGAAAAATCGCAAAACAAAGCGCGTTGACGTTTTATTTCGCGTTTTGATCTCTTTTTGCCTCCATTCAATTCTGGACGTTTCTTTTTTTAGATTTTTGCAATTTCACTTCGCGATGAGCAGGGATGGAATAATCGAGCCAAATTATATTCCGCGTCCTGAAAAATCGTTCGATCGTATCTAACCGATGACAAGTAGCGCGTGAACTATTTGCTCAGAAGAATCGACGGAGATGACAGGAACGACGATGGGAAGTAATTCTCCTTCGATCATTACACTGATTACTTCTTATGACATTTATCTTGTTTAGAACGTTGAGAGAATTTTTCAAAAATTGCTCACAATTTCGTTTAGATCTCTTTTATTTTAGAAAATATTCCTTGAATATCAAACGTAAGGAATAATAAAACACGAACATAAATCATGGAGCAACATACATTCTATGCGAAATACAAACTATAAAAATCCTCTTTGGTTTTTTTATGATGTTCCGTACAAAATGTAAATTCAACATTTTTACTGAATTTTGGAAATTAAAATTCTTTTCTCCAAATTTAATAAAATTTCACTTTATTTTATTAAAAATGTTATAACATTAAAAAATAATATTAATAGTGGGGGGGGGGGGGGCAAAATGGGTTACCCCAATCTGCTAAGAACATTATATTTGATGATTTAAAAACACATTTAAACAAAAATTAGATCTAAAAATCAATTAACATAGCAGATCGAAAAAGAACATTTTCCTTTGGTAATGAAACACATTTAAACGAAAATTAAAATAAATCATCAATTAATCACTTGAAATAATACGTCAAAGCTAATAGGTAATAAATTATGAGAAAAAACAATTTTTCGTACTTTTTGCAGAGAGGTAGATACCCCATTTGGACCGCTGAAAAAAAAAATTTTTCTCATGAAAATTTTATTTCAGCTGAAAATTGAATTTGTTTCCTTTAATTGTGATTAAAAAACAGAAAATTCAGCATATTTAAACCCTTGAAATCGAAAAAATCGAAAAAAAAGATACGTGCCCCCCCTACCCTAATAAATAAAATTTAATAAAAATTTAAATTAAATTATTATTAAAAATCAGTAGTCTTATAATTTACATCTTGTAACGAATTATTAAATATTTATAACCTGATGCAGTCACGAAAAATGCAAAATAACTAATAATCCTAAACATCGTAAATCCAAAACGAACACCTTTAAAAATTAAATTCCAAATAAGCCGAAAAATTTGTACTAAATTCCTCCAAAACACGTATTCGCGAGAGAATCCCCTCGATGCATTGTTAACCACTAACGACCCAGAGTCATCAAATACACATCTCCAAACTTACAAACGAGAAAGATAAAAGAAATTCGCGCGTCAGTAAAAAATCGTTTTTAAAGTGACGTTGCCAAAAAAATTCAACTGAATTTACTCTCGCCTGTGATCTTGAGGGTGTATTGTATCGAACACGAAAAGTTGAGGGTTGAGAAAAAAAAAACAAAAAGAGCGATCGTTTGATCGCGAGAGAGCAGAATGTGTAGTGTCTCTATCGGCTCCATTACTGGAAAACGAACACGTTGGACGAGCTCTCGTGCATGGAGTCTCGAGTGCAGCGCGATGCACCGAGTGCGAGCGAGAGTGGAGTGTGTTTACGTATATGTGTGTGTGTGTGTGTGAGTTATGTTACGTGTATCTGTGTGTCAGAGAGAGCGAACGAGAGAGAGAGAGAGAGAGAACAAGAGAGCGAGAGACAGAATGAGAAAGAGAGAGAACGAGAGAGAAAAGGAGATTCTAGGCTAGCCTGCAAGCACGCAAAGTGCATAAACGTGAGATCGGTGGTGGATTTAGCGTAGTCGCGCGCGCGCGCGCGCAGGGGGGGTGGGGGTGGGGGGGGGGGGGGCAAAACGGGGCCGCGCGTTTGCCAACAACGAAACGCGCGCGCGAGGGCTCACTCGGCATTTCCACTTCCACACGGCGTGCACCAACACACGCTCGGGATCTTTCTCGCTGGGGTTTCCTCGACGGAGAGCCGCCGCTCGTTGCCCGTGGCCGTCCCAGTCGTCGCCCTACTTTGTCCACGCCAACTCTACAACGGAACACTCTCTCGTCGATCCTCCGGGTCTCGCTCAATTTTCTCCTTCTCTCGGGCCCGTCCGCGTCCGCGCTATCCGTCCGTCGATGAGAATGAAAACGAAGGAAAATCGCGCGAATGAAAAAGGACAAAAAAAAGTGAGAGCACGCACGACGCACGGATAATAAAAAGTATCGCGCGTCAAGCTTTTGACACGCCGCGCGCTCGACACACACGGTGTGGAGGAAGGAGGAAAAAATCGAGGAGGGAGGGAGACCGATTCACGTACGGCCAAAGCACGTGGCCGACGACGGACGAACCCACCTCAACCTGAGCTGCGCGCAGGAACGAGAGAGGAGAGAGGGGGAGAGGGATCGCGGCGCACTACCGAATTTTTTTTTTTTTCGAACCAACGTCCCGCCTGTCTCGGATCCTCGTTATCACGGTTGAAATATCGGAAATATCGCGCGACCCGTGAAATTTACGGCAGTTTTCCACGTGGATGAGTTTTTGGTTCGTTTTTCGGAGTTTATTTGACTTCAGTTTTTTTAACTCGAGCTTTTGCGAATAAATTTGAGTTGAACGGTGTGATCCTAGTGCGTCAGTGATTCGATCTTGGAATTTTGTGTACCAGAAGTGCCATTTAGAGGAATGTTCGCGAATCCGAAACGAGGAAACGCAAATAAGGAAAAAATTAATGTCAAAAAGGAGCGAAAATTTTTGTGATCCGGCGAAAAGTTTGCAAAAAGGATGAATTATATTATGAGGATGAAATAAGATCTCGATTTTTTCATATTCAACACTGCCAGTCTACTGCCATTCTCGAAAGAATTTCGAAGATAACGAAAAAAAAATAAAAATAAAAAAAATTCCTGTGATTTTCACGATCTCGCGTCGATTTCCTTCGACTCCTCTGACTCTCATTTTTTATGCATTTCGTTGATGTCGCGAGAAACCTCTGCGCGCGTGCTGCAAAAAAAAAAGCGAAGAGCGTGAATCAGACCCGGAGAGCGCGAGGCTATCATTGGAATAGAGTAAACGGCCGTTCAGTGAACGTTCCTCCGTATTTCTTGCACGCCTCCTGAGTGCACAAGGACATCGACATCGAGCTCTCTCACTGCCACGTCACAAACGTGCTGATCGCACGTTACTGGAAGGACAATTGTTGCCTTTCAAAAAATTTGCAAAAAATAATCAAAAGGGGTGCGAAAAATCGAGATATTGCAAAATCCGCAAAAAATAAAAAGAATCATCCTGAATGTCGATCTGGCAGAAGAAAACTCGAATTAAAAAAAAATAAACTCCGAGAATTGCGCAACGCTCCGTCGCAGGAAGCGCGAAAATCACAATTTAATTAAATAATTCGAGGGAAAAATATTTTTACTACGGGACAAACTATTTTTCTTGAAAAAGAATTTTAAACAATTTTTGCATCTGCAAAAATTGAGAAAAAAAATATTTTATTGAATATATTTATAAAAAAGGAGTATGTATTTGAAGGATCGATCGAGTGCGATGAGAAATGAGGAATTGACCGTTATGAATGAGATAACAGCTGAGCGTGTATGAATGAACCGGAGGATTCTGTCACGAGGGGGAAACACCGTTGGATACGGGACGAAGAAACCGGAAAAGCGAAACGGAAACGAAAATACAAGGCTCGCGGAGACTCGTTCCTGGTAGAGAGAGGCAAGAGCCGAGTCAATGAACGATGCGAAGGTGGAAAAGACACGCGGTGGTACACACGATGGGAACGCTCCTCCGTATAGCTATGGGAAACAAAGGATAACCCACTTTTGAACAGGAGAGTTTATACAAAAATTGGAGGTGGAGGAGGAGGAGGAGAAGGTGGAGGAAAAAAGAGGAAAGACTCCGGGCTGTCAGTCCCACGTGCCCGGTGGGCGTTCTACCGATTCATTGTTATCCTCTCGTTTCTCTCTTCCTCGAGAAAGAGATCGAGCAGGGAGATCGACTAATTTCATAGACACAAATTCTCATTGTGAAAGTGAATAAATTTCTTGAATTTTCTTGACTTTTTACGATCGGAATGGATACGGACGTTCATCAAGGTGAGTTCTTTTATTTGACGAGAAATTTCCTGGTCTGAAAGTTACGAAAGGCAAAACGCTAATGATGAGGTTTATGGATGATGTACCGGAGATAACTCGAAATGGTGATAAAAATCTGAAAATTTGACCAGCCACTGATAATAGAACTTTAATGCTTCTCTGCAAATTTCAACTCAATTCACTAAATCGTTTAAAAGTTATAATAAATTGAATATTATACGCATTCGTATGCAGATTCATCGAAAACGAAATTGTAATAAATTATAAATATCGAATAAACCGTATAGTAGTTACTTGTCAATTTTTTCTCAATCTTTATGTTAAATTTCATTATAGCTTGTACTAAACGGTTTTTAAGAAATTGTCCACTTATGACAACAAAACGAACTTTCCTCTTAAACAGTACCTAAAAATTGAAAGTTTTGTTCATATTTTTTTTCTACTATCAGCACACAAAAAATGTTAATACCTGAGTTTAAACAATTTTGTCTAAGATTTTTTTTAAAATTATTTAAACAACAAATATGTAATGTGAAAATTTTTGATCAAACATTAGAAACCTCTTGAGTATTCTAAATATCACAATGAAAAATATCAACTTTCTAACAGTAAAACAAAGGCTAAATTTTAACAACTCAGTATGAAAAAATCAATTTTGTCATGGATTCTACCTCCAGTTCATCCTTAAAAATATAAAAAAATATACAAAAAAAAGAAAACTTAAATACGTTTTGACAATTCAATTTTCTCGAATTCTCAAATTTCTTTATACAAATTGGGTGTGTAGTCCGATTTTTTAGTACTTCCTCGGCTAAAAGGTCTAGGTCGAACTGCGCAAGATAAACGACGAGGTAAAATCTTCGAGGGCGACGTTGGTCATTTCTTCCCACTCATTTTTGACGACATTTTTTGTCAAGGGCTTTCGACGACATTCCCGAAAGAGCGAAGAGGCTCTCAAAATTTCGAATGTCCGGAATAAATTTATAATTCTCGAATGAATTTCGTAGTGATAAATCGATCGATCGCTTGATTTGAGGTAACGAGAAGCAGCGCGAGATTTTCTGCACTATTTAACCAGTTATACTCTCGTCGAACGCTACAGAAACAAATTCCTTCGAGTGTCGCAGTCGACAGCTTGGGCGTTTGAAATTTATATCCGACAATGACAATCGGTTCAAGGTATTTTCTTTCTCCGTCTCTTACTTGTCCCTCAAACGGAGTTTGTTTGAGAGAACGAATATGAGGCTTTGCATTTATCACATTTCTATAGAAAAGTATCCGAGTCGATCATTTTTATTCCAATTTTAATGAAAAAATGAAAATGAAAAAAATGAAACATTTTTTTGAGTCAATTTTTTTCACTTGTAACTATTATCTGAAAATTTGTCGTATTTAGTTTTTTTTCACTTGAATTTGAAAATCTTCGTATTTAATTTATTTTACTTGTATTTGAGAATTTTTGTATTTCATCTTTTTCACTTGCATTTAAAAATTTTCGTATTTTATTTATTTTTTTTCATTTGCATTTGAAAATTTGTTGCGTCTTATTTATTTTAAATTGGATTTAAGTATGTGAAAATAAAATGAAAATGCTAGCAAAATCAAACACAGAGTCTTCAATTTATAAATTCAAAAAATTCTGAAAAAATTGACATAAAAATATATGTTGATGTTCGCGTATTTTTGTCGCATCCTTCATCTCATCCTGGTAGCGATTGCAAGCTGCTCCGGCTGAGCGTTGCACGTTGCGAAATTCAGGAGCACGGAGATAATAACGGAGTTGAAATATTCATAAAAAAAGCGCGATCCGTGTCTCTTGATTCGTTGCGATCGCGAGAAAGGACGAAAAAGAGAGCTGCGATCGGTAGCAGAAAATTTTGTAAGAGAATATCGCTACTGTGAAATTCTGCGAGAAATCATTGCACATTTCTATTCATATATTATACTCATAAATCAATGTGACAATACAAAAGTGTAATACTCGCTTTGTATTCGAAAAATTATATTTTATTATTATTTTATCTATTTATTTATTTATTATTTATTAAAATTATTCGAAATTTATTTTAAAAATTCTTCTCGACTCTATGAAGTCACAAAATGCACAAAACAAATTTTTACAATAACAAATCCACCCTTAAAATAAATCCAAACATTAAAATCCACAAAAAAAATTAACTAAAAAATAAAAGTCCACGAAATCTCTCAATTAAATTTTTATCTCCCCAACTCAACGATTTTTATTCTACCACGATCTCGCCGCGAACTGCATCAAGCCGGTGCAATAAATGCAAGAAAGAGATGAGCGTAGCCGTCACGAATAAACGGGAATGACGCATTCGATAGTTTCTTCGATAAATCGTTTCTCGACATTGATCCGTCTCGAAAACATTTGAGCGATCCTCGTATAAATATGTTGCAACTTTATTTCCAATTTCGCTGATAGAACTCAGCAAAAAAGAATAAACTCGAAAAACAAATACACACGAAAGAATACAAAAAATAAAAAAATAAAAAATAAAAATGTGTGCGTGTCTACCAAGAAAAAAAATGTTCCGGCTCTTCGCGAAAGAATGGAGGTCGACAGCTCCTCGCCGATTAGAATAGATATGTATTTGGATAATATATGTGTAATATACAGATAGTCGAGAGATAAGAACCGCTAGGCAGACTATCACGACCTATGCCAATCTGACGAACTATAAATAAGAACGCCACTCCGGTAATCACTGCATTACGCACACGTACAAGTGTAACGAGTGCACACGTAACGGGCAATTGCGTTTGAAGCCGTGTGGGAGAGATATACACAGAGAGCTTCGCAATACTATAACCAAGCTCATCGTATTAATAGACAACTATAAAAGAGAGAAATAGTCGTCTTGGGGATAAAGAGAGAGGTAAAAACGGACGCATGCGTCCGATTGAAGGCCCCGAGCGAGCGAAACGCGCAAGTCCGCGAAGATAGCAATAACTATTCCCCTCTGGCTTCGCATTTTCACTATCTCCTCCTAACGCGATCCTCTCGCACTTCAGTTTTACTCTAGAGAACGCGCTCGAGACCTCTCAAACGCTTTTCTCTCTCTCTCTTTTTTTCCCTCCTCGTTTTTCTCTCTCAAATCTGCTTCTTCTCTCCTCGCTCGAAATTATAATCATCCGGTTAACCCGTCGAATGTGTGTACCCACGAGTACGCTCGTATAAATAAAAGTTTTACGAAGACAACGACCCCGGAGGCCTTTTCACAGTGTGTTGGATGAGAAAAATAAACGTCGCGACTATTTTCATGGTTTTTATTAATTAGTGAATGTTTATTTTATTTTTTATTGTTTATTTTATTCATTTCGCGAGTGAGCTTTTTAATATATAAAACAATAATGTTTTTAAATGACTCAAAACAAAGCGATGATGATTTTTTTTGTCAAATCGTTTTCTTCGGGACGGATAAAAATTTTTAAATGTGCGAAAACGTAAAACGTGGATTTAATACGCAATAAACTGTGTAAATGTGCTTTTCTCAGCAGATTATAATAATAAAGTGAGATTTTCTTCACTCGGAGTATTCGTGATATTAAAATATGTTCGAGGTCTGAATATAAAAAAATTTGATCGAGGATGTTCTTGGCTTGTCGTAAGTAGTTTTTTACGTATCGATGATTTTTCTATTTTTCAATGTAGTGTGAATTTTTATATGTAAATAAGAAAAATCCGTGCCGCACGAAGTTTCGAAGCGCGGTGTAGAAATATTCGCGGGCGGAAGATGGAGCGAGACTTTCGGAGATTTCAATGCCGCGGTCTGCGTGTCGCGGGACCTCGGGACCGTACAGTAAAACGTCAGAAAGCGCGTTACGCAGATATTGAGCATCGAGGAAGGATCTGACCTTCGCGAAACATCCTCGCGGAGATATTTCATTTTTTTTTCTCTCGTTTTGCTTTACGATAAAAAACGGAGCCGAGTTCTAGAAGTCGCGAGATTTTTTTCTCGATCTCGTTTTTGTCAAAAAAATCGAAAAAAAAATGAAAATTATCAACTTTAAGGGGTTTCGATACCACTTATCTACAATCGCATGTTAAACACATAGGAAATTGAAAAATGATAAGAATTTGATAAAATTTGGCGAGCATGTT
>JAPYYX010001539.1:0-47631 GCA_030522605.1 Cremastinae sp. B BG-2022a | reverse complement strand
TTGTTGTTCTATTACTCTGTAAATATGAGGACGAAAATTTTGAAAAAAATAATACTCTCAAATTTTTCAAAGAAGAACATTCTGTCCAAATTTCATCAACTTCTTATCATTTTCATTTTTACTACCGAAACCCCTTAATTTCCGTATTACGAAATATTCTCGAACCGTTTCTATACTCTCGATCAACGTTCAAGTTCAAGACGATTGGCATGCAGATGTTTGTTATTTTTTTTTTCAGTCAAGGGCGAACGCGCGGGAAAAAATTTAAAGTTTAGTGCGTTTTATTCCTTAAATAGTGGCTTATTCAATTTGTACGTCGAGCTAACCTGTTCTATAAATTTCAATTTCACGGTTAACCTGTTGGCGATTAGGTCTTACGCGAGGGAATTAGCGGTGGAAATATTTATGACAGCGGTGGCCATCGATTTTTGGAGGCTCTTCCTGGTCTGAGAAGATTTTATGCGTGATCTAGAGAAATCGGAAGCTTCGTAAAAAATGAGAAAAAATAAATTATTGAGTTTATTTCGAAGTGGAAAATTTAAGGATTTAAATCGTTTTTAAGGATTTTCCATTAGCTGTCTTTCTTGCTCATCTCTGTAGACTTCATCTCTGTTTCATTGGATAAGAAACGTCAATTTTTCTCGTTCGAAGTTCGTACTCAGGTGAAGTTTGCCTCGGAAGTATCATGCTTCTTGCGGCCAATCAAACTTCGAGGTCGTCGAGAAATGACGCAACAATCGCTCTCAAAGGGATCACTCAGTGACGCCATCCTTCGATCACTATTCATCTAATGGCGAACGTGACAAAATGTGGAAAACTTGCTTTACATTTTGTTTAAATGTTCGCAGAAAATGTAATGAATCACCAACTGTTCTTTAAATCCGAGTTAAACCAAATTTAGTATAAGTTTTAACTAAAATTTCAAAATATGTATATTTAAATACAGTCGAGACCGGTCACAAAATTTTCTTTGAATCCGAGATAAATCAAATTTAGTATAAATTCTAACAAAAATATCATATCAAATATAAATATAGTTAAAACCATAAAAATTTCTTTAAATGCGAGTTAAATTAAATTTGGTATAAATTTGAACTAAAACTTCAAAATATAAATGTAGTCGAGACCGGTCGCAAAATTTTCTTTAAATCCGAGTTAAACCAAATTTAGTATAAATTTTAACTAAAAATTCAAAATATAAGTATAGTCGAGACAGATCACAAAATTTTTTTTAAATCCGCGCTAAACCAAATTTAGTATAAATTTCAACAAAATTGTCAAAATATAGTCAAGACCGGTCACAAAATTCTCTTCAAATCTGAGTTGAACCAGAGTACAATTCTTAACAAAAATTTCTAAATGTAAAGATAGTCGAGACCTGTCATAAATTTTTCTATAAATCCGCATTAAATCAAAGTTAGTACGAAGCTCTCAATAAAAATTTGTTCCCTCTGACAAGGTTTTTCTTAACTTCTTACGAATATAATTTTTAAGCACGTTGACATTGACATCTTGTTTCTCTTATCGACGTAACGACTTTCCCTGTAAAAAAACGAAATAAATTATATTTTATGCGTCGCCCGAAAAAAATGAATCCTAAATGTCAGCTATATATGGTAATCAGTGTTTTGGTAATGTCAGACGGGCCTTTTATGATTTTATCAGCTTCCGAGTATTTTGAGGAATTTTTTCTTTTCCCATCGAGAACTATAAAAATTCAATGGCAACGCTACTAAAAAATCTCAATGTAACTTTTCTTGTAATGTACACACTTGTAATACTTTTAAACTGTTCATATACAAATTTTCTCAACAACACAACAACGAAATTTTTTAAAAATAAATAATTATCATTATTGCTAGTAATTACTAGGAAATCATTGAAAAATAGTTTCAACATTTTTTTGAGTTCAATTCCAACATTTTCATCTTAGTCTTTCGTCCCTATTAGTTCAAATCACAGCTTCGAAATGGATGTGACGATACGTGCGTGAATGTCTCGTATCCGAACAAGGCAAATTGCTCGTGGTACAATCACCGCTCGAATCGACTGGATGACATTCCAGCAAGATCACGGACTCGTGGAATCCTCTCTCCACTGGTTACGGCTAATATTAATGAGAATAAGCAAATGTACAGGGCCACGTTCGATACCCTGCGATATGTATATTATTCTCGTAAAACGATGATTGATGACTAGCAATCTCATTCCTAATGATAGAATGTTGATAAGAATTATTCCAAGATAGATTGGAAAATTGATGATTTTTGTTAATTTTCGTTTTTACATTTTGATTGATTCGATCATAGAAATGAGTAAAAAAATATTTTATTACAGTCGTTGAGAGTCTATCAAAATATAAAAATGAATTGATAACTGACAAAAAGTGCCAAACAAATTTTATTATAATTTATAACAAAATTTTTCTTGCATTTTACATTAAAAACTTAAGAATTTTTTTTTTAAATTATGAAGCAGATCGCTATTTTTGGAATACAGAGTTCTTTCTTTTATGTCAACCATCAATAGACGAACAAATGAAAGCCTTCATTATAAATAATATATGCGAACATTTTTCTTGTTTTTTATATTACAAATTTAAGAAATTTTTTTTTAAATTATCAAGCAGATCTCTATTTTTGGATTGCAGAGACCTCTACTTTATATCAACTATCAATAGACGAATAATGCAATGAAAGGCTTCATTATTGTAACCGATATATACCAAAATTTTACTTGTTTTTTACACGTTAAAAATTCAAGAATTTTTTTTTAAATTATTAAGCAAATCACTATTTTTGGACGAATAAATGAAAATCTTTATTGTAACAAATATATATCAAAACTTTTTTTGTTTTTTACATTAAAAATTAAAGAATTTTTTTTTTTAAATTATCAAGCAAATCACTATTTTTGATGGACTGTAGAGAAATGTCTTTTATATCAACTGTCATTAGACGAATAAATGAAAGCATTCATTGTAACTAGTATATACAAAAACTTTTCTTGTTTTTAAATTAAAAATTTAAGAAAATTTTTTTTAAATCATCAAGCAGATCGCTATTTTTGTAATGCAGAGACCTCGCTTCTATATCAACCATCAATAGACGAACAAATGAAAGCTGGAACGAGCAAAAATATATGGCACACAATGATAGTATTATTGTCGTTTTGTTTAATGGCTAATAGTGGAAGTATAATCAGGAACTCGTTGTTTCGTTTCGACTTTGACCCGGAAAGGACGCTTTCACCGCTCTCGAGCTCTTTTGTTTTCCATCTTCCGTTCCTCTATTTTTTAACGCAGTACATATACGCACGTTCCTTCTTTTTTGTGAGCATGACTTTTTCTCGACAAGGCTCCGTTTGTCTGACCGCGCACGACTATTCTACTGACGAGAGAAAACTTCCATACTCATGCATCAAAAGTCGTTCTTTCTACTATCGAGGATTCATTAAATATTTGAATGTTAAACATTTTTAAAAATCATTCTATCCCATTATTATTTTCTGTCATTTTTTCGTTTAATTTCCGAGATTATTTAATTGTTAACTGCTCCAGTTTTTAAATCGTCAATAAATAAATGAATTTGTCTCATAATTAAAAAAATAATATTTGAGTGGTTGAAAATTGAAAATGTCATAATTTACGCACTAAAAAAATAAAAATGAAGTTTAACAGTTTGAAAAAATTCATCGTCTTATTTGAAGCGTAATATTTATTCCAATATTTTTAAATTGAACATTGTATACTTTGTTTTAACAAAAAAAAGTTATAATAAAAATATTTAAATATATAATATTTTTAAAAATCATTCTATTCCATATCCAGTAATTTTGTTATATTATTTCCGAGATTATTTAATTCTTATGAGTCTAAGTTTTTAAATATCTAACGAATGAATTCGTTTAATAACTACGAAAAAAATTAAATATTTGAATAGTTGAAAGTTAAAAATGTCACAATTTATGCACTTAAAAAAATCAAAATTAACTTTAAGTCGAGAACATTCAACAATTTATTTCAAGTGTAATATTTTTGTAATATTTCTAAATTGAATATATTTTATTTTCACAAAAACAAAACGTTATAATAAAAAGAATTTGAAGTAAGGTTAAGCGTAGAAGGAATTTTTTGCCTATTTTCGATCAAGTTCCCAGTGGAAAAAGACTGCGTCAATTGGTAAGAGCGGGACGTAAATGCGCGAGAGTGCAAAGTGTGGACGTTAGTGTTGGTGTCTCCAAGAGTGCGGCATCCTAACGTTCGCGTATAATTTTTTCACGCAGATACATTTGTGTGCGAACATGCAAGAGCGTCTGCACGAATGGTTTCTGCATTGGTGTGATTGACATTAGTAAGTATGCCATGGCCGACCACTCGCATCGTTGTGCTGTATCGCTTATATTCTCGCGTATACAGCGAGCCTCCGCGTCTCTCATTCTGCCCACACACTCCTTCAACGCCATTCCACATGCACACGCAGTGAAAAATATCGACTCTCCAACAACTAGACTAATCGATTTACGGGCTCTTTAAGTTTTTTGACTCTTTGAAAAAAAAGTATAAAAAAATCGCGTTTGATTAAAAAATTTCCAAAGAAAACTCTCGAGGGACTTTTACTGTTTACTTAATCAAAAGGTACAAAGTCTCGTTAATAGTTCAAAAAAAAAATTCACCATATTTTTTTACTTTCTTATAAGCAATTAATTATTTTATTTTTTATTATGAATATTTGTTGCTACTTAAATTTAATTGTGATATTTGATATTTTTATTCATTTTGCAACAATAAAAAAATTCGAGAAATAAATTAAAAATCATATTTGGTTAAAAAAGATCGAAAGAAAACGATCGAAGGATTTTTACTATTTATCTACTGAATCAAAAGGTAAAAAGTCGAGATTCAAAAATACTTCAACATATTTTTCACTTTCTTAAGCATAATTAAATATTTTATTTTTAAATTACGAATCTTCGTTGCTACTAAAATCTAATTGTAATATTTATTTCAAATTTTTATTTTTTATATATCGCTGTGCGAATTGCGACAAGAAAAAAAAATTGAATTTTTCGCAAAAATGAAATAAAAGAAGATTTTGTATCGGGTGTGGGATTTGTTTGATTGTGTGCGTCCGATATGTGGCAGAGTCCTTGCGTCTTCAACTTTTGTAACGTATACTTTTACTTTCGTCGAAAAATTCTCTCGAAACCTGTCCGCGAGTGAATCGAACGGCTTCTCCTTGCCCGTTTTATGCACATCCAAAGAGAAAAGAGAGCCTCAATTGGCTCCGACAGAAATTGGGCTGAATGGCGTGTGGGCCAGAGAAAAAGAACTTTCATCGCTTGTTCTGACCGCCGAAAAACTTTCGTTACTTTCTTATACTCGACGAAAAGTGAAACAGCCGAAAAAAAAAATATCAGCTCTCACTTATTCTCTCTCTCGTTTCCAAAATGATCCGTCAGGAGAGAGAGAGAGAAAAAAAAAGTGAATGTTTCATAGTGAAATGAGAACAGAAAGGGAATACGCATTTAACATTTATTCAAGGTTAAGAATTTCCGTCCATTCTTAGCTCTTTTTTTGTTCACTTTATTCATTTTACGAATTTTTTTAAATTTTTTCTTACCACAAAATTAGCGAAAGTCCCCGAAAAACTTGGACAAAAGTTCATTGGTGATGAATTAATTGAATTTTTATACGCAACTCGTCGAGGCTTTCCAAATTAATTCTCGAGAGAGAACTTTATTGCGCCACTTCTAAATATTATCTCGAGACGGTTATAATTCTTAAATGTTAATAGAACTTCAGCTACCGGAAATCTTGACCTCTCGCGGCTTTTTCCCGATCGATCAATCATTAACTACTTTCGATAATCCTTTAAGCGTTCATCGCTAATTTTGTAACACGAAGATTTCATTAGAATGTTGTTAATTTCTTTTAAATTAAATATATATGGGTCATTCCATGCAAAATCGATCAATTTTTTACTCCTTTCGATTTGGCTGAATATTTCTTATCCTTTTCTGCTTCATTCAAGTCTCTACTAAAGAATTTCTTCAAATTTAGCCAACCAAACAAAAATTATGAATTAAAAAAAAAGATCCTTTGTTAAATGGTGCTCTAGGAATATGTTTAAAAAATACTGAAAAATTTTGTTAAAATATTTTATACGTGAGAATATTAATAATAATGAAATTACAAAATAATTTGTTAAATTGATATAAAAGGAATTAAATAATTGTTAATTTTATCAACCATGAAATAATTATATAAACAACATTTTCATAACCAAATGAATAGGAAATTGAGAAAAATTTAAAAAATTCAATTAAAAAAAGAAAAGTACTCGTTAAATAAATGCTTTTCGCATTAACCCTGAGATAAACATTGAAAGACCGACTCTCAGTCAACTATTAATAAAAACAACTAGAAAAAAAAGTTCAATGTGAGAATACGCGATTACAAAATCCTTGAACGATAAAAATACTCCACATCCAAGTACCACGTCTACATTCAACTGCACAAAAACGAAAAAATTTGGCTAAAACGAGAGTAAAACACTCTAAAATAAAATCCCTCGAATCAACCCCGAAATCAACACTATAATGAAACGTATTTTTAAACACTCTCAAACTTGACCTAAAACTTGACAATAATTCCAATGACACTAAACGTTTAACGTACGATATAAACAACAGAGACAAAAACAAGAGACGGACGGAAAAACCGAGAGGAAAATCAATGAAGGAGAAACCCGATAAATTGACAGATCGAGTGTTCGTCAACACTCGTAAAATTCGTGCTGGATGGTCGTTTGTGAAGAGGAAAAGAGCGAGACAAAAAAAATGAAACAGAGAGAGAAAAAAAAATAGATAATGAAAACCAAAGAAATAGATAAAGAAAAAGAGAGAGAGTGAAAGTTCTTCTGTCGTTTATATACGCGTGTCTTCGCGGGCCAGAGCGAAGCGTGAGGTTGTCGGTGCTTCTTTTAAACGCGAGTTTTTGGCACCCGCTTCAGGGAGGGGAGAAAAATGAGCAAGAGAGGAGAAAAAAGTGGTGAGGGAATAAGAGCGATGAGGATAAGAAGTCACCAGGCGAGGAACGATGCAGAGAGCCGCTTATATATAGAATACATATGTATATCGCGCATTATCGAGGTCACTGGTACCACCACCATATTGCCTCTGCTCTGCTCCACCGGCGAGAGAAACACGCTATAGAGTCGGGAGAGCCCATACTCCTCGCGACGCATCGTCGTACCCCGGCGGGATCGCTTCTCGCTTGTATTACTCTCCATTGGCCCCAAAAAACGAGGTTTCGGCCCCGGGCCCACACGCCTCCGCGAGGAGCCTTCACTTCTCGACGTTCCTCTCCCTCCGAACGATCGCGACGATCGAGCTCTCCGTTTTATTATTCGATTTTTACAGTTATTTTACAATAAACAGAAAAAAAAAAATTTTTGCGTACAAAACTAATTAGTGTGTACGATTAGATTTGAAATTTCGTCTCGACGTTGGATCGATAAAAATTTTAGTGAGAGTCGGACTTTTCGCGCTGGTGAAAGTTTCATTCGGGTCCCGAGAATAAAAAGTGCGCTGTGTTTTCTTTTTCGTTCGATCTTTCGGATCCTGGAGGATCGTCGAAAGGATTTTTGTGAAAATGTGAAAATTCACGTGTGCAAAGAATCGAGAAAATTTATTTTCATTATTTTTCTCGTAGAAATTTATCGATACTTTGGATAATCGATAAAAAATCGATGAGAGGGAATGCCCGATTTTTGGAATTACTCCGTCATCGTGGAAAATTACCGATCTTCGGTTTATTTTCGTCATTCGTTTTGATGACATCGATATTTTGGAACGTTCGATATCTGTACCATGGATAAAAAGACTCCTCGAGGTTTCGTTGTTGATTTCTTCAAGCATTATGGGGTTTCACCGTGTCGCGCTGATACGATCGTGCTCGCTCGATGTGATAAAGAAATTTTATAGTGCGACCTTCGCGAGTATTACGAAATAAAACGGAGTTACGTCAGTGTGAACCTGTTGTGAACAACAGAGAACTTGTGGATTATAAACATGTACTCGTTGGATACTTCTTTACCTCGATTACTCAGAATTTGACAGTGTGTGACGTTTCTTGTGAAGATACGTAATATACTATCTCTGTATTACTTTTATTTACCTCATTTTTCCTCGTTCATATACGTGGTATTATTTACAAAAAATAAAGGAACGTGATAACATGTGCACAAAGATGAGTGTGCTACAGGGTCGTCATTTAGGTATGAAAACGAATGTTTTTACTCAATAATAGATATAAAATTCGATAATAAAAATAAAGATGATAAGAGTAACGATGAAATTTGGACGGAATGTTGTTCTGGAGAAAAATTTGAGAGTATAATTTTTTTCAAAATTTTCGTCTTCATATTTGCAGAGTAATAGAAAAACAAAAATATGCTTTTTAGACTGTAGATATGGACACAGAGTGTAGAAATATATTTTGGTTACTTAATTACTCATGATATGTATGTGGATGAAAAATTTGAAAAAATTAGTTATTCGATGTATGGGACATTTGCGTCAAATTTCATCGAAGTTTTATCATTTTTCAATTCTAATTTTAGTCGAGTGTGTTTTGTTGGGTATTTACTCAAGAACGATGTGAATGAAAAATTTGAAAAAATTAATTCATGTATAATTATTTAATGTATAAGAACACTCTCGCCAAATTTCATCAGTCTTCTCATTTTTCAATAAAATGGATCTTAATTGTTAATTAATTACTCAGAAACGATGTAGATATAAAATTTGAAAAGATTAGTTATTTGGTGTATTCTCGACAAATTTTATCAAAGTCTTCTCACTTTTCGATTCAAATTTCAATACAATTTATTTTGTTAATTAATTACTCGAGAATGACGTTGACGAAAAATTTGAAAGAATTGAAAAAATTCGTTCTTTGATGTATCAGAAAATTCTCGCAAAATTTCATCATAGTTTTATCAGTTTTCAATTCCAATTTCTACACAATGTATAAGAACATTCGCTTCGAATTTCATCAAAGTCTTCTCATTTTTCAATTCCAATTTCAACGCAATGTGTTTTGTTAGTCAATTACTCAAGAATGATGTGGATGAAAAATTTGAAAGAATTCAAAAAATTCGTTCTTCGATGGATATCAGAAAATTCTCGTAAAATTTCATCAAAGTTTTATCATTTTTCAATTGCATTTTTCAATTGCAATTTTTCAATTTGTATTTTGTTGATTAATTACTCAAGAACGAGGTGGATGAAATATTTGAAAAAATTCATTCCTTGCAGTATAAAAACGTTAGTCTTATCATTTTTCAATTTCCTGTGTATTTAACATGCGTTTGTCTATATTATGATATCCAAATCCCTTAAGCGGATTAAAAACTATTTTAAAATCCTCAAAATTTTTTCTTTTTATTTTTTCCTGAAATAACCAAAAGGATGTAGCGAAGAAATTTAGAATCCATTGAAAAAAACAACATTGTGCAAGCTTTGACAAATGAATGAACGTCAATTCCGTGCTCTCGACGGGATTCGTCGGAGCAGGAAAACGGGAGCGATGTTTTTAAAAATATACCCGTTCCCTCCGTTACTCAACGATGAGAAAACGAGAGTCAACAATTCCACAGACATGCTCGCTCGCATCGTTACATAAACAACAACCATACGAATCTGGAGAAGAGTTTTTTAGCTCTAGAAAAATTCTCCTATGGCTTCTAAATTAATTTGCACCTCGTTTTTAAACACGTGCAAGAAAAAATATTATTTTTCGTTATCCGACGAAAAAAAAGTCCATCATTGCTCATTTTATTATCATTTCATTTTCCTGAAAATGAAATTTAATTGATTAGTCACATAATTTTCAATATTCCAGTCTCTCCCTCTCTCTCTCCAAAGCCATCAATTTAGCTCACAGAGCAAACATTTTCTGTGTACTTGGGATATTTTTTATCTTCCGTTGCGTGTACTCGAATTTCATTGTTTTTTTTCTAAATTTATTTCGACGCACGATTATTGAGTGAAAATAAAATAATCCGTGGAGCGAATCGGCTCAATCGGTTCTCTCCCCCCGGCACCGTTTTGTCCCCTCCTCGCGGCACAAAAGTGAGCTTATGACACAACGTGGCTCAGCTTGCCGTAGGAAAAGTAAGGTAAGGCCAAAGTGGTATAATAGAAACTTTCACTCGCGAGGCCGGTGAGGTTCAACGTACGGTATTCACCGTTCCTCGTGCCGCGACTCTCTCGTTATATACGGGCTCTCTGCCTCTCGCTTTTTCTCTCTCCATCTCTCTCTTTCTCTCGGTTTAGCTCTCCGTCTCTCTTTTTCTCTCGCCACAGAGTCGAGAAGAAGCAAAAGTAACAAACCGAGACACACGGCAGATCGGTCTCGATTTGTGCTCGATCGAGCCAAAGAGATTTACTTCATTTCTTTTCTCGCATTTCTTTCCGAGAACAAAATCGGTAAAGGACAAAAATTACTTTCTTTTATTTTTCTCGGTATCGCGGAGGTTCGAATTTCATGGAAAATTTTTTGTACGAGTTTGAGAAAAGCGTCAAAATCGTAATTGAGTTCATTATTTTATACAAAAAGTAATTAATTTATACAAAAAGTAATTAAAGGAAAAATAATTAGAATAATTTTTTGTAATTTTAAAACAAAAAATTTGATTATTATTTGTAATAACAAATTGCAGTTTTTTTGGACTTTCTCTCATTTTCTATTATTTGAGCATTTTTTAATTTTTTCGAATTTAAAAATAAGAAATTAAATAAGAATTGAATAAAAATAAGAATTTTGTAGTAATGAAGGGAAATTTTTTCGAACTTTCGCACATTTTCCAGTGATGACTGATTATAATCATAATGAAATAATAATGATTTATTTTTAATTCATATTTGTTGAGAATGATTCTTTTTTACGGACGTTTTACTCAAAAGAATTTTTTTCCACCAGTGTTTACTATCATCGTAAAAATATCAAGTAAAAAAATTTTTGACACGTGCTAAAGCAACGCTGACTCGGAAGTGCGATGAAAGTTACGCTCGAAGAATGCCGAGAGAGAGAGAGGAAAAAGCGGATTTACACTTATCAGCAGGAAAAGCGCCGCTTAGAAGCATTTAGCAAAACTCTCTGCTTCGCACGGAAAAAATAGCCGCACTGTGACTTAAGGAAAAAAACGCACTCGAGAGGGAAAAGGGAGCGAGATACGCTAAGGTGTCATAGCGTGGGAGAGTCACTTTCACCGTGTTCTTCGCTCTCCATTTTACAAGTTTAAATTACCTTGTATAACGAATTTCTCGTTCTTTTCCTCATATAATACCAAAAAGTTCAATGTTAAGCGAGCAGTGATCTTTAATTCGCCTGTAAAAATATCAACAATAAAAGATCATAAAATAATTATCTGGATTTTTATTTTAAGAATGAACTGGAGATACAATCCCGGACAAAAGTGACTTTTCCATACTGAATTCTTAAAATTTAGTCTTTGTTTTTCTGTTAGAAAGTTGAAATATTTTATTTTGTGATAGTTAGAATTCAAGAATATATTCAAGAGGTTTCTAATGTTTCATTGATATTTTCCATATTATTTATTGCTTAAACAACAATTTAAATTAAATTCGAACAACAAATTAAAAAACAAAAATTTTGACAAAATTATTTAAACTCGGTTATCAACATTTTTTATGTGTACTGATAGTTAAAAAAATACCAAAAAAAGGTCATCGTTTTAATCAATAATTACGTACTATTAGAGAGAACAATTCATTTTGTTTTAATGAATAATTTCTTAAAAATCGTTTAGTACAAGTTGATTAAATTTGCCAGAAAGATTCTTTTAAATATATCTTGAGAAAAAATGTACAAATATAACTATAACTACCGTTTTTTTCGATATTTCTAATTTATTACAATTTCATTTTCGATGAATCTGCACAAGAATACGTGTAATATTCAATTTATTATAACTTCTAAACGATTTAGTGAATTGAGTTGAAAATTGCAGTGAAGCATTATAGAGTTCTATTCTCTGTTCTCTATTATCAGTGAGTCATCGAATTTTCAGATTTTTACCACCAGTTTCAATTATCTCTAGTACATCATTAAATATCTATCATGTTCCTTAATTCCACATTTTGATCAAATCTAGCACGGTCAAGTGCGTTCGATTGTGAAAATCTTAATTTAAAAATTACAAGCTCAACGATGAATTTCGTGAAATTAAAAAAAAATGAAAATAGAAAGCGGAAGAATTTTATGGCAGCGGATGAGGAGAGGAAGTTGCCTCTCGCGATAAGACAAGAAACGTGCGAGGATGTATGACGAAAAGAATGAGACAATTAGCTCTCAGTTTCGACGTGTCTGGGTTCTTGTTCTTTCGCTCTCCTCGTCGCTTTCCATCTTTGTACCCGAGCTGCCGCATTCTTTTGCTCTTATTAGCATTTTGACAAACTCAGACTTCAATGAATGCCGCGGAGGCTAAGAATACGCCTTTTAATTAGCACTCGAATGCTTCCTCTCGAGGCATCTCGGCCCTTCGATCATCCCGGAGTTGCATTCGGGTCATAAATACTGCATTCAGCTTATTACTAATATTCTCTCATTATTAATATCTCTAATTAACATCAAAACTTATATTTCTATATTTCTTATATTTCTCATAAAACTATTTTAATGTATGTTAAAAATTAAATAATAATTTATCACAAAAAAATTGAATTCATTTTTCATTATATACGAAGACAAAATCGTTGACAAGCTCATGAGCTTCAACTCGAATTTTTTTACATTTATTATTTTATAATAATTATAATTATTTCTTCGATGTCAGAACGAAATTTGAATAATTTCGTGATTTAAATAACAAAAAAATTGAACTCGAAAAATACACAAAACTTTTTCAACGTAAATTGAAAATTAAATAATAATTTATCACAAAAAAATTGAATCGACTTTTCATTATATACGAAGACAAAATCATTGACGAGCTCATGAGCTTCAACGCAGATTTTTCTACATTTATTATTTTATAATAATTATAATTATTTCTTCGATGTCAGAATGAAATTTAAATAATTTCGTGATTTAAATAACAAAAAAATTGAACTCGGAAAATACACAAAACTTTTTCAACGTAAATTGAAAATTAAATAATAATTTCTCACAAAAAAATTGAATCGACTTTTCATTATATATACGAAGACAAAATCGTTGACAAGCTCATGAGCTTCAACGCAGATTTTTCTACATTTATTAATTTATAATAATTATAATTATTTCTTCGATGTCAGAACGAAATTTAAATAAATTCGTGATTTAAATAACAAAAAAATTGAACCCGAAAAATAAAAATTAATAAATTTAAAAAATCGTTAACTCGAGAAGTGAGAGGGTGCATGGAAGAGGATTTATCATCCAGCGAGAAAGCTCGATCTGGAACAGAAGCGATCCGATGGTAGATAGGAGGCTCGTCGGGCCACGGAATCGCGGAGAGTACGCGACGTCGTAGCTCGTCGGTCGGTCGGTCGTCGTCGTCGTCGACGTCGACGAGGAACGCGAGTCTTCGCTTGCGAGGCGGCGCATGCATGCATCGAGTTACGCAAGAACGGCGGCGTGTGTGAGACTGCTGACCCACATACGCCAGGGAGCAAGGACCCCAATGCACCACGTATATGCCGAGCCAACAGCGTCGATTCAACTCCCGGGAGTGGGGAAAAACGAGCGATCGTACCCCGGAGGGGGAAATCTCGCGAACTCTCTCGGTGGGGAAAACGCGCAAGCGCTCAACTCGTCGAGGCTCTTGCACACGTGTGTATCGTCCCTCCTCGCGGTACTCGCGCACGGTCAACACACATGAGAGCTTCGAGAGCACGCAGTACGTGCAATCGGCCCGATAAGAAAAAAAACAACAATATTTCACCCCACTGCTGAAAATCGAAAATTCGAGTCCTCTCGTTATTTTGAGGACATTTTGCGATGTTTAAAAAAATTTTATTATTAAAAAAAAAGTTTATTTACTCGCAGAGTTAATTGTCTCGAATTTTGTTATTTTTATCGAGAGCTCTTACAATGTACGAAAGAAAACATCGCACGTACCGCACCAGGAAGTTGCTGTCTCGCTCATAAATCAGAGTAAACGATACCCAGTGCGACACAGATGCGAATGAGACGAGAGGACAATTGCGGCATAGACTTATTGGCTATTAAAGAGAGGTTAATAGCAAAGTGGATACATTTCTCGTTAATGTCGAGAATGCGAACAGTCGATGACCTTATTAACCACGAGGATTGTTACTTTCTCAATGCTCGTTAGTGTTTTTCACTTGATTTTGCGACCCCTCGATATACAATTTCATCGCAATGATTTTATTTTTCAAGCAAAAAGTTATTGTGTGATTTCGTATTGTTCGGTTAGATTGATAGTGAGAAAAAAGAGAATAATTATTAAATTATGCGTTACGTCTGTAGTAATCGATATCTCTCAATTTGATTTCAGGAATTATGACCCTTACGAGCAGCCCGTGTGAGCTAGACAACATGAGCTTGTTTCAAGACCTCAAGTTGAAAAGGAGAAAGGTCGACTCTCGATGTAGTAGCGACGGTGAGAAAACAATGTTTTTTCTGTATTCATATTTTTCCCTTTACTTATGTATGTAGGTAAAGTATATGGAACATTCCACGTCAAATCAGACAGTTTAGAACAATTTTTGCATTTTTTGTATCCTTCGAAAAAACACGTGGATGATTTTTAGTCGTTTTTGTTCATTTGCTGAAAAGATATGAATTTTCAAAAAAGTTTTTCCAGTTCTTTTTTCAATACGTTTTTAGAGTTTTTAACGTTAACTATTTTTGACTCAGTGAATACAATTTTTAATTTTTTTGAAGTTTTTTACTCAAACTTGCATCCATTCGACAATTTTTTAATAATTTTTTTTTGATTTACGAAAATTAGAAAAAGTGCGATTTTTAAATTCGATTCATTTTGAATAACTGATCGAAAGAATATCAACATTTTTCTAAAAAGTTTTTTGAACAGATACAAAAAAATATGAAAAAAATGTAGAACTCATCAAAAATGAAAAATTTTCAAATTGTGTCTGATTTGGATTGCAATGCTTCATGTATCTAATACTGAAAACTCGATCACAGGGAAAGTTCATATAATAGAAGTATACTAACGCAAATAACTATACTCATATTCGATGTACACGTGATCGAGCCATTTATAACCTCAAGATTTTTGAAAATACGCCATATTGATTTTTTTTCCCTTCACCTGCCACGACCGTGGTCGATTGGCTGGCACCGTTCTTTGACACTTTAAATATTTCACATTAATGACGAATACAACGTGCGCCAGTTGATTTTCGTGAAATTCACAAAGGAATGCAAAAATAAAAATATAAAGGAATAGGAGCAGAAGAGTGATTTTCGTTAGAGAACCAATTCAGAAAACGGAAGGTCGAATGCCAAAAAAAATTCCAGTACTTACAGTTCATTTCGTAGTTTTACAATTATTTCGTTCCTGCAATTGAAACGCATTAAAAAATTCAATGATACAAGATTCTATGTATTTATTGCTCTAAGTCTGGGCGGAAATCCGCCAACATTTCATCTTCGAACAGATTTTGACGAAGTCGATGGTACGATCGAAGAAGATGATTTCTCCTAAATTCTAGTGAGATATGATCCGTTGTTTAAGATAAAATCGTCAATTGAAAAAATTTGAAGGAATATTTCCCGTCATATAAATCACTCAACAACATTGTTTTGAAATCTTTATACAAAGAATGAAAAATCTACTTGAATATTTAGATAGATGTATAACCTCCTGATCTAAGTAAAAGGTTCATATAGTAGCAGAAATAAAACTATTTCAGTAGAAAAGCATTTGACATTTCGTATAAAATACTATCACAAAAGTTCTTGAAACTCATTAAATGAAACATAGACTGTAAAAAATTACATGAAATTCACTATACAATGTGACATAAAATTACTCAGTATATATCTCAGTGTAAACCTGAGGTATATACTGAGGTATATACTCAAAACGCAAATACAACACTCAAGTGATTGAAAATTCAATAAAGAACTTTGAAATGAAATACCTTATAAAAAAATTGCAGAACACTGTTATACTCCACTGTAAAAAATTGTATGAAATTACTATACAATGTGACACTAAATTTACCAACTCAGTATATCAAAACGCAAATACAATTCTCAAGTCATTGAAAATTCAATAAGGAACTTTGAAAAAAGAAATTCCTTGTAAGAAATGTCCAGTACAATGTTATACTAGATATTCTCAGTATAATACGACCTCGATGTATTTCATTACTGCACGGTACTTAAAATTTAAAACGCAACCTCTTAATTTTCAAATACCTACTATATTTCAATTTCATTGATCGTGTCTGCAAAAAAACTTCCAACACAAGTTTATTAATTTTAATATACATTTCTTCCTTTATAGTGCACAATTTCGTAAACATAATCGACTTGAAATTTTATCTATATATAGATTACTATGAACGATAAGTCGATTCATAAAATGAAAGCACTGTTAGAGAGTTCTAATAGGATTCGCGGAAAGAATAATAGCATGTGAGAGAGAGAGAAAGATTTCAAGCGTAGGCTGAAATCTGGGGAGGGAATTTGACCTTTCGAAGCTCGTGTCAAGAGCCCAGGAAAGCTTTACGCAGGGCGCAAGCTTACTATCGCCCTCTATTTTATCCGTGCTCATGAACGAAAGTTTATAGCGGGAAAAAAAGAACATATCGGGATAGGAGGAACTCTAGAGCGCCGGGGATGTAGGGTGGAAGAGCGTGGGCGAAAGTAACGACGAAGAGTCGAAGTCCAAAGGGGATGACGAGAAAAAAGCTAGCGAGGTGAAAGGAGACAGGGAGAGGGCGCCAATGGGTGAACTTCTACCCACGCGGTCTCCGGGACATGCACCGGCTAGTTTGGCTCGATCCGAACTCGGGACTAGACGTTATCTCGCCATTTCATATCAATCGAAATATCATTGGGAAAATAAAAATTGTATATCGTCCGAAATTTCTTGATAAGGGACAAATTGGTGTCGTAGGATATTGAAAAAATATTTATTTCCATGTGAAAGTGGAGGACTGATATTGTTTATCATATATTTGCAATATACGCGATTTGTGCATTCGTGCAAGTGCCGGATCCTATTGAAATATTTGTTGTTTTGACAAAAACGTTATCACCGAGTGCATCGATGCAGTCGCACAATGCAGCGAAAGGGAATTCATTGATCTCTTTCCATGTCGACGTTTTCAACTTCGGACACGTGAACGTTGAGACGACGCAATTCTTTTTTCCCCCCTCGTTCAAACATATCATCGTATATTTTAAACAGCAAAATGCAAGCAACTTGAATCATCACGACGCATTTTTACGAAATTGAAAAGTCTAATCGATCGAAAGAAAAAACTGGGACTCGAGTGACGTCTGACCAGTGACGCTTTTACTACTTAAAAATTCCGAACTTCCTAATCATCGCGAGCAATCAATCGAGGCAACATATTATTCGCTAATACGTAACAAGAATATTGAAAATTCTGAAAAAATAAATTATTTATTGTATATTAATTGTTGATGTAAAAAATAATAATTGTTCAATGGAAGAGCGATTTCACAAAACAATGATGGATTTTAATATCTTCAACACTTTACCTGGAGGTGAAATATTTCGAGCTCTCTTTGATCAACAATATAATTTGTATCAGTACTTACTGAACAGAGATTACGAGAATGATGACGTGTTCGATCTTCACTTCCGTACCGATCGTTACTTCAATCCATTCACGTTCTGGGACGTCAGATATCAAAGCTGGCTTGCCTCAAAATTGTACTTCTCCATTAATGGTAAATAAACAACCCGAATATGAAGATCACTCTTAATTTATAATTTCAACAAATTCATACGCAAAATGAAATGTTTGGCAAAACAATTATTTGATATGAATGTATAAAAGATCGCTATTCAAAATCGGCTCATGATTTGCCAACAAAGACTCAAGACATGTTTACGAATACATAACGATTGTTAATCGGAAAATAATTAGTTGTGAACTTGATAAATATAAATCGAGGTGGATGCAATTAAAAAGAATAAAATTACTTTTGTACCCATGTCAGTGTAAAATGCACTTTGTTTCAAAGTCGTAATCTCGGAGGCTAAACGTTGGGCAAAGCGTACACACCGAGCGACGCAACGGCCTTGTCAACTGCATTCCTTCCTTGACCTACACGAGCTACCATATAATCTCACATCCTTTTCACGCCGTCGATTCTCCGTGCTCGATTATTTATTTGCACGATTTTGCAAGATCCTCTCGTACACATTAAAAAAAAGTCACAACAATAATGAGCTCCGTGTCGATTACACGATTCGAGTTTTTTTGTAACGATAGATGAAAGAAACTTTGAAGTTTAGTCAGTCAATAGTTCCGTAAATGCACTATTGGTCAAATGAAAATCCAGTACACTTTATAACATCAATTTGATCAATCATTGATTATAAATTTTTATCTAGAATGTGTTAATTTACAGTACTAAACGGTGCATATCATCTCCCTCATACCTCTTACGTAAAATTTGTTGAACGATTCGAAATTCTTCAGTGAGTTCTCTTTAAGCATTAAATTTTTATAAAATAAAAGAGTACATATTAATTTCCTTATTTCCCTTATCGATAGAAGTATTTGCATATTAATATTTTATCTGTGAGGTACGGAAAATTTCACATTTCAAATTTTTCAATTCAAAACATTCGTCTTCTACAAGCAGAACGTAAAAACAAATTTATTTTGAATTTCTTGGAAGGTTAAGCAGGAGCGCAGAAAACGCAACAATCAGGATTGAAATGTAATGAAGAAACCGATATCGCGATATCAATCAAGCTCGCTGGCTCCAAGTAAAATAAGCTTCCGTGGTCGATGTAATCATTAGACAAACGCATGACCGTTGAGGGTGACAAATGCCATTAATCACGGTACTGATCTCTGCCTCTCTCTCTCTCTCTTTCTTCAGAACGTTATATCTTGCGTCATAAGCGAGTATCATTCCAGGGAAAAGCGTCAAGACGATTAATAACATTTTTATACTCGATTCAGTGCGCTGCAGGTACGATAATGCTTCGTTTTTTTTAAACGTCGGTACCAGTTTGTACGAGAAAGTAACAGTTAAAAATGGCAATACGTATGAGCATAAGCCTCGGAATCCGGACCCGTACAACGAGTTCAAGACGATTGCGCGTTCGTCGAACCAAACGCGACATCATTATATTCGATTAACAGTAATCATGAATAATATTCTACCAGCTCTACTAATATTGTATAATGAACGAGTTCAAGCGAACGAATGATCAGCTCATTTGAATCATCCAAATATATAATTAACATAGTTCAAAAAGATATGATCTATGCTTTAAGAATTTGCCTATTCGAGCGAAAATGCTCAGAATCATGAAGGATTTCAAAATTACAGAAAATATCAATAGTATTCGGCTTAATATTTGGATTTAATAATTCGATTAAAAGTATTGACCAAGAAAATTGGTGAAAAGGCAAAATTATGAGCAAAAGGAATGAACTGGTTGTTTCTCAGACTCCCCAGTATCCTTCGGATCAGCGGGCTCGCCATTGGGGATCCAGCAAGCGGACGTACCTTCACCAATAACATTTCCTGCTCCAGGGGAGAGCGTGGCAGATACATCGACATCGTCACCAGATGTCAACATGCCAGGCTCGCCGGGCTGCCCCGTGGTCAAAGTTAAAAGTGAGTTCCTGCGAAGCAGTCCCAGTCCTGGAATTACGCAACAGCAGCACCAGCAATCCCAGCAGCAGCAACAGCACCAACGTCACCAGCAACATCATCAACAGACACATCAGTCACAGCAGTCCCACCAACATACGGTATGACAATGACCTTAACATCATATGACATCATAACGATTTAGATCATTTCGTTATATGATTAGCTAAGATGTTCTGTTTACTGTTAATTTGTCTTTTTTAAATGGCAATTTGGTTTTTACAGCCCCATCAATCCCAACAGCAGCACCACCCAAATCAGCGCGAGCGCTGTGGAATTCCTACAGGAAATTCAACCGAGGGAAATGGCGGCTGTCAAGAGGTTCGGGAAACGGCATCCCCGGACTCGGTGTTCCCGGAAGCGGTAATGATTTCGCGCATAAGCGAAGACCAGCAGCGTTCCTATACCCCAGCACCAGCGCAAGCCCGATCCTCGCCATTGTCCCCGATGGAGAGTCACGCACCGGTTTCAACTACGCCAATGCCGGCGGAGACCAGCCGATGTGAGACTCCTGAACGTGATGAACTCTCCTCCGCCCAAATGAAAATGGAATCCGATAATTCCGTTTTTGACGGTGGTGGAGTCGGCAATGGTAACAGAAATCTTGTTCGCGAGTCGCCTAGTCATCGCGAGAGCCATCGGGAAAGTCCTTCGTCCCAGTACAACCCGAATTGTCAAGGTCACAGTCCTGGAAGCAACTCGTCACTCGGACCGAGTCAAAACACGGCCCAAAGTCCGTCAACTCCACCGAGATCGCGAGCGCCTTCCGTTCCACCGCATCTCTTGGCTCATCATCAATTCTGGTCGCAGAATTCCGGAGGATTCGCTGCACAGAGACTTCTAAATGGTGTCATCAGTAGCGTCAGTTACGGCCAGAATCTAGGTGGAGTTACAAGTGTTGTCAGTAGTGTCGGTCCTGGTAATGGTGGTAGCGTTGGTGGTGGCGGTGGTGGTAATTGTGGAGCTTCTGGAGGTGGTAGTGGTCAAGGTAGTGGGAGTTCGAACTCTGGTGGTCCTAACAACAATTCTGGTGGAAATGGCACTCAAACTGTGGGAACTGGTGCTGTTACCGCTGGATCTCCATGTAAGTCGTGACTATCCATTTTCCTATTATGTTCGAGTATCTTATTGTCTACTTTATCTAACCAACGATTTCAAGTGATCAGTTACATGCTTCAAATTCTCTACTATATTGTCATTACTCATGTTTATCGACTGTTTCAAGCTTGCAATTATGTTTTGCAATCGCCTCACTATAAGAGAAACCCATAAAAGAAAATGTACTCGACAAGTAGAACTTTTTTGGCAGAGGAACGTTTTTATCCTCACTGGCAGTCCTTCGTGAAGCGTTCCATGGTCATTTCATGCTTTGTTCTTGCGATAACACTAGCGATGTGTTGCTACAATTATGTAAACTAAAAATACGTGTCGCATTTGGGGATACAACGGAAATTCTTTTTTTGAAGAGTATTGCTACAGTAATGTACGTGTTGCTACAATTATGTAAACTAAACATACGTATCACGTTGGGGGTAGAACGGAAAACCATTTTGTCGAGAGTTTTGATTCCTGACCAGTTTTTCTTATAGAGAGGTGACTGTACTGTATTGTCACTGAGAATTTGGACACGCTGTATCTTTCTTTCCGTTTTTGTTTTAAAAGGCGAAGGAATGAAGCCGCCCGCTCAGAGAGCGGCTCCGGCGCCCCCGCGGCCTCCGCCGACGGTGATAATGGGGGAATTTGGGGGTGTACGAACGATGCGGTGGTCGCCCCCACCGCTCGACCCGGTACCGCCGCCAGCGGCTTCCTGGACGGCGACTGCGGCAGCCTCGTGCTCTTCCTCGGAGGAATCGGCAGCTCAGCTCCTGCTCAATCTTGGCCAAGAGTCGAGAGGAAAGCCACCGTGCGTCTCTTACGCATCGGGGCCACCGCTTAATATGGAAAGGCTCTGGGCCGGGGATTTGACGCAACTGCCGGCTGCCCAGCAGATGCAGGCGTTAAATCTCACCGCATCCGGTTCTGGGCAGCCCTGGGTCCGAAACGGCGGCTCCGTCAAATCCGAGGCCGCCTCCCAATCGATCCAGTCCGTAGCGCCTCCGGCGCCCCCTTTACCGCCCCAGGAACACGAGGAAGACGAGACGCCGATGATTTGCATGATATGCGAAGACAAGGCGACCGGGCTTCATTACGGCATCATCACCTGTGAAGGGTAAGTCCTCTTTTAATTAGCGCCATATCCATTTAATCAACTTCACTATTCATCTTAAAGCTCTTCATTGACCCAGTCGTACTAGGTCAAACTTTTCATAAGATTTCATTTACCAATTAATAAATTTGTTATTTACAAAATCTAGTAACTTTTTAATTGTTGAAAGAAAAAATTACAGTACATTCCTTTCGATCTCAAGAATTGTCCTTTGGTCCAAATTTTCATGAGAATTTACTTATTGATTGATGAAAAAATAAACAAACAACGGGCACGTCTCCCGCGACAAAGCTGTTGTCCGATCTCTGTTTATTTTTTATCAATAAATAAGTGAGTTCTCATGAAAATTAGGATCAGAGGACAATTCTTGGGGTCAAAAGGAATATCCTGTCATTTTTTAACTTTAATCATTCGATTTCGAGAGAGAAATCCGAAGCCTACGAAATCTAGTAACTTTGAGGGTTGTGATTGCTGTTCAAACATTCGACTATTTCATTTGTTTAGTTACGTTCCATAAAAATTCTTTACGTACTCACATAGCATTTGCGATGCCCAAATTTAGTTTTTTGAAAAATGCTTTTATCAATTTCTGTCAAATACAAAAAATGGAATCAATACAAAGTTTGTACAACGATCCTAGACCGAATGACACAGGCGGAATATCTTTTGCGAACTCAATCGCGTCCTAGCGCCTTCGGGCGGGCTACTATCGTTTTCTAAATATAAACCAATGTCTCAGCGACGATTGGGAAATTGAATCGAGTCAAAGCAGAATCATGCTCACTCGAGTATGTCCCTGACAAACAAACCGCACGCCTCGTAACCGCTCACCTTGGCAAGCAGCAAGCCTCGAATCTCCGCCGCTATTTCCGACCGCTTTGCGCCTTTTCACCTTTCCACGCAGTAACCGGTTGAGCTTTCGACCGGTTATCTCTTACTTCTCCGCTCAAACGAACAATTTTACTTTCGTCTTTTTAAACTCTTGGACATTTTTGTGACAAATTTCGATCACGAAAATTTCTTGTCCGGGAAATTGCATTTCAAATTTAGATTCGCTATCTCGTTCCATTTTTCGACACGCAATCTTAAGGGGTCTGTCTAGTAGCTCGCGCCGAAAAAAACGCGATTTTCGTGATTATTTCTTGGGATACTGGATAAAGGTAATGATATAAAAGTTATTAGGCTTAGTAAATACACTCTTGAAGTACATAAGAAAAATTTTTCTTTTATTTTATTCATGTATTATGCGCCTTGTTGATAAAATCTCGGAGCTGTGTTGTCTGAAACAAAAAAATCAAAGTGCTTTAGGTTTGGTATGACAATGGCTATGTCCCCTATGAATTTTAATCAATTATTTCGAAAAATAAAAAAATGGTGAAGAAAAAACAAAAAAATTTCAAAAAACCGGTTTTTTTCGCCGATTTTTGAAAAAAAAAATAGTAAAATTCAAAATTTTGGAAAAAAATTAATAGGGAACATAGCGATAGGTTTAAAGAATATGTGGTTCAAATTTCATAAGGATCGGTTGAGTAGTTTCGAAAATTTCATCAACAAGGCGAGTAAAAACGTTGTTTCGAGAAAAACGCGTTTAAAGTTTTTTTTACATGAAATTCTTAAAAAAAACTTACTTACACCTAGTCAGCGATGCTTGGACCGTACAAAATTCCTTCAGATTGTTCGAAGAGTTGACTTTCTTCCAATCTTTTCTTTCAAAAGTGAGTTACTAGACAGACCCTTTAATCACACGATCATAAGCCACGATATGTTAATTCAGATTCTAAAAATCGAGAGACGATCCCGGTGATTGGACTTGGGAATTCCACGTGGTCCCTTTTCGATGAATTTTCATTCTCGGTGAATTTTCATTCTTGTTAGAATAGAAATTGCTGAAGGAAGGCTCCTTCGGTTTTATGCGTTACGTCAGAGCTCGACAATGAGGCTCGCAACCGGACGTGAGAAATTATTTCGCCAACATCCCGATGGCCCGTGCACTTTATATCTCATTTGCTCCGCCGGGCTGGGAAAAACTTTCTAAACTTCAACGTTATTCTCGTCCCAATTTATTCTCCATTTTTTACACTCTGATACTTTTTTTTCTCACGTGACGCAAGACGCTGACGACTAATAGAAAGACGGGCGATACGTTTTTCAAGTTTTTTAATCTCGGAGGGAAGTGAATTTGTTCTTCGTCGCCTTTGTTCGCACGAAATTTATTCTTTACAGGTGCAAAGGATTTTTCAAGAGGACCGTCCAGAACAGGCGGATATATACGTGCGTGGCCGAGGGCGGCTGCGAGATAAACAAGGCGCAGAGGAACAGGTGTCAGTACTGCAGATTCAAAAAGTGTATAGAACAGGGTATGGTGCTTCAGGCTGTGAGAGAGGACCGAATGCCTGGCGGGAGAAATTCCGGTGCGGTCTATAATCTCTACAAAGTGAGAAGTTTTTCATTCCACAATTATTTTCTATTTTCAAATACCATGTTTATAATTTTTGTATAATATTACTTGGTGATTATCGAAAAAATTTATTCTTATAATTATAAATTTCGTACACGATCTTACGATATTTGATTATAACAAATTATAATTATTTTAATTAAAATTTAAATTATTTTTTAAATTAAAAAATCTTTAAGGATGTACTAGAGATAACTCGAAAAGGCAGTAAAAATCTGAAAATTTGACCAGTCACTGATAATAGAACTCTAATGCTTCTCTGCAAAGTTCAACTCAATTCACTAAATCATTTCGAAGTTATAATAAATATCCCGACTAGAAATTTTGGAGCGTTACGTCCGGCTCAGATCGAGCCCTGACCAGGACCAGGACCTGATCAGGGCTCGATCTGAGCCGGACGTAACGCTGCAAACTTTCTAGTCGGGATTATACGTATTGATATGCAGATTCATCGAAAAAGAAATTATAATAAACTATAAATATCGAAAAAATAGTAGTAGTTACTTGGAAATTTGTTCTTAAAATGTGTAAATATAAGAGAATCTTTCTGCCAAATTTTTACTTTTACTTACCAAACTTTTACTAAACAGTTTTTAAGGAATTATTCACTTATGGCTACGAAACCAATTTTCCTCTCTTACACTACGTAAAAATTGATTAAAACGATGAGGATTCGTTGAGAATTTTTTTCTATCAGTACACATAAAAAATGATAATAACTGAGATAAAACAATTTTGTCAAAAATGGTTGTTTTTTAATTGTTTAAACGATTAATATGAATATGAATATCAATATGAAAAATATGAAATAATGAATAATATGAAAATTGTTGGTGAAACATTAGAAAATTATTGAGTATCATTCTCAATATCACAATAAAATATTTCAACTTTCTAACGGAAAAGAAAAACTAAATTTTAACAATTCAGCATCGAAAAGTCACTTTTGTCACAGGACCTGTACCTTGTACATTGTACCTCCAGTCCGTCTTTAACAAAAATTGAAGAAAATTGATCTTTTGAAAAAATGAATATTCTTCAAGAGTTTTGAAATGTTTATGAATCAATATTTAATTAATTTATGCGGAATTGTTTTAAAATGTTAACAAAAGGTCAAATACAAGAAGCACAAGAAAACAAACAAATCGAGCGGGGTAAGCGGAGGAATCGGCGGGATGACGGGAAGCGGAAACGTGGGTGGCGTCAATGGTTCGAACTCGATCGGAGGCATAAAAGGAGCGATGGCGACGACAATGCTCGATAAGCACATGGCAGCGGCCGCGGCTGCACATCATAGCCAGCAACAGCATGCTCAGCAATTAGCCGGTAGCTTTCTTCATCATCACAAAATATCCTCCGGCGACTCGATAAATTCACCCCCAACACCGAGTCATCAGACTCACACGAGCCACACGGGACATCTCGTTAATGGGACAATTCTCAAGACGGCTCTCACCAACCCCTCCGAAGTAAGTGCATGAGCCAATATTTTCTCATTATTTCTAATTTTTTTTATTTTTATACGCGCTGTAGTTTATGCGACTATGTATTTTATACAATTTTCACAAAATTAAATAACCTCGTGAATCTAAAATGAATTAAAAATTTAATTAATGATTAAGACCACCAGAATTTCAAAAAATAATTTTTTTTGTTGGTTAAAATTTTTTTTCAATCTTGTAGGATGTAGAGCAGAAATTTTGTTCACTCGAAAAAGAATTTTCTTTCAAATGATTACGCCAGCACATTTTTCATATTTTCACGTTTACACACTTTTAAAGTTTTAAGCACGTTTTTCGTCAAGATACTTGCCAATTACACAAAAATCAATATATTGAAAATTCAGTACAAATTTTATTAGGTATTATCGTATATATTATCATTAACGGGTTTTTTCTTTTTTCTAAATTAATATTTGCTCGAAGTTAACTCAAAGTTTTTTCATTTTGAGAAAAAAATGCCCATAACATTTTATGAGTATGTGACCGCCGCGATTTCACTTCACCATTATTTTCACGGGCTAAAAAAAATTATAAATCTCCCGCCCCTTTCCAGCGGGTTATTACCTAGAAATTTACGTTTACCGACTTCACGGAGGATTTTTTATTCCATCATTTTTTAATTTTCGAAAAGTTTATAATTTCTTCTCAAATCTGGAATACAAAATGTCCATTATAAAATTCTTTACATTCTATACATTCTTTACGTAACAAATTTTTATTCATTTATAATTAGCTCTAATTATTTATTGAATTTTTAAATATTTATAATAAATTAACGTAATTATTAATTCAATAATAAATTATTGTACGTCCATTAACAATTATTTTTAACAATCAGATTGCAAAAAATTTGAGCCAATCCACAATTAGGTTGAGGAACAAAATTGTTGAAGGCCATTGGCAAAAGTGAAACCGAGGATTGTTGACGAGACAGACTCTAAAACGAATAAATATTGTCGGTGAGGAGCCGCGTCCCGTTAAAGAGGCCACTTTCCATGTCGTTCGCACGCTCGCCGTGACGCGAGAGCGCAAGTGGGAATCGAAAGCGAGAACAGAAGGAGAAAGAGCTTGTAAAGAGATACGAAGATCGAAGAAGAAAAAAAAACACTCACACACATACACTATAAAAAATATCGTTAAAGGAAGAAAAAAAAGGACAAGAAAGAAATTCTCTCGGCAATCAAGACGCGTTACGTGAAATCAAGAAATCTTTTATTTTCTATCCCTCTCGCTCGCTCCAGCATTAGTAGAGCATTTCATATAAATCCTATATATGAATGTAGAATTTTCACTCGCTCGCGCAATAACCCGGAAGTTTACGTAATACACGGTAATGAAAGATACGGATTGCGGCTTGCACCGACGTTTAGTAGCGTTGCGAGACCGCTTTCGCTGCTCCCACTCTGCGCTATTTTCTTTTTCCTCTCTCCTCGGGTATATCGAACTAAAAAATAGAAAAAATTTCATCTGAAAATTTGATAAAAATTATATTCATTTAAAATTTGAAAAATTTTAATTTTTGAAAAATTTCATTTAAAATTACATTTTCCATTTTGAAAATTTTTCCAGTTTATTTTTGGAAAGTAAAAAATGGATGAAAAATTGAAGAATGTTTTTTGGAGATTTATTCGAAGGAGGAAAAAAATGGAATGAAAATTATAAAATTTGAGTGCAGAGGGTCAATCGGTTCGGACAAAAGAAAATCAGTGGCAACCGGTGCCAAGGACGGACGGGTTCCCCGTGCGGGTTCTCCGAGCGACTCCTTTCGTAACTCTCGTGAAAGTCTGCAGAAAGGACATTGACCTCACCCTACTCTGCGCGTTACCCTCACTATCGCCTTTCCATCCTTTTCCTTTCTTCTCGTTCTCTCGAGGAGGAAAAAAAATGTAAAAAAAAAATAGTAAAAAACGAACGAATAAAAAAGTTAACTTGTACATAATATTTGGACGGTCGCAACTTTCCCTACGCAAAGTCCAGGTCGCCATAAATACGTCATTCGTAATACGCGACACGTGGTTCTCTAATGCACGATTTCTTCGTCGAGCCATTGAATTCGTGTTGAATGATGTTTCTTTTTCGAGTGAGACCTCGAGGAACCGTAAACATCGAGCTCGCCGTGTTTCGTTAAAGGTCAGTGAAAGGCTTGCCCGATTTACGTTCCAACCAGACGTCAGGAATAATATTTAAAAAACAAAAGAGACTCGATGAAGGAATTGCTTGAACTCGCCAGGGAGAATTTTCGAGAATTCTTCCAATTTTTTTTCCTCAATTAAAAAAAAATCTCACAGGGAAGTTCATTTTCCTTTTCGAAATTTTTTTTTTCACTTCAATTTCTCAGACTTACAATGTCTCCCAACACTTTCTAAACCGCTGGAATTACCTCAATTGAATTGAGAGAAAGAAAAGTCAGCGCTTCCTCGTTATTTTATTTTATTTAACAATGGGAAAAAAAGACAATACGAAAAATATTTTAATGGCAGGTGAATTATTCTAATTCTTGTGTTTATTTTTAATTTTTTAAGGTGGTGCATTTAAGGCAAAGGCTAGATAACGCCGTGAGCAGTTCGAGGGATCGAGCCTTCCCTCTGGACGCGACCCTCGCCATGATACAAACTCTCATAGACTGCGACGAGTTCCAAGATATCGCGACGTTAAGGGTGAGCAACGAATTGTCACCTGTTTGGTGTCAAATTAACACTTCTCGTATAAAAAAAAGGTCGCATTGGGGTTTCACAGACCCCAAGACATTGGATTAACGGTGTTTGGTCAGTTCTTCAATTAGAGGCATTTTTTCGAATTGTGTGGAAAGCACTTTTCATATAACCTGGATTGAAAATGCGAGTTTCAATGCCTGTTGAGCCGACCGAAACTAGTCAATTTCAGACCAATGCAACTGTTGCTGGACAGAAACTGATCATTTTCTTCCCTAGGGAAAGAAACTCATCATTTTTTGCCCGCTGAGCGAAGTTTGATTTTTAATCCTGTCAGAATACTTTTTGTTTATTTCATGACTTTATAATTGTCATTCTTTCGCTATTTTTCTAAAATTAACTAGTTTCGATCGGCTCAACAGGCATGCAAACTAATATTTTTAATGCAAATTATATGAAAAAGACCAAAAAAAGACCAGAGTGAAAGTTGCCTGCCCGGACGAAGCGGGGACTGACATCACTATTTCATCCCTAGTCACACAATATACCATAAAAAAGTTCGATAATTATTTACTTCAGTGACTTTTGCGAAAAATATCTAGATTTTTTTTTCGACAATTCGTCGACAAATAATGAAAAAAAGAATTCCAGAATAATTTTTCGCAAAAGTCACTAAATCAAATAATTACCAAAAGTTCTATATATTTTGTACGAGTTATTAGATTTGATGCAAACAATATTTCTGCATTCTTACAAAAATTGAGAAAATGCCAACCACCTGATCATGACGTGGGATATAAAAGACCCCAGTGTGACCTTCTAGGGTTAAAATGAACAAACAGAATTTGAAGTCATAATTTTAGAGGTGATGAATAATATTTTGTGTATAGTGAATGATTAAAGTATTAATAAATTTTTTAATTATTTATAAACAGTTCATTAATTTTTATATTGTTTGATTTTAAAATAGAACTTGGACGAGCTGCTGGACCATAAATCAGACTTAAGTGAAAAGCTGTGTCAAATAGGAGACAGCATAGTGTACAAGTTGGTGCAGTGGACCAAGAGATTGCCCTTTTACCTTGAACTACCGGTTGAGGTTCACACGAGGTTACTAACTCACAAATGGCACGAGCTTCTCGTACTGACCACCTCGGCTTATCAGGCGATGCATGGCCAGCACAAATTCACGAATGTCAGCTCCGATGGTACGGGTGCGGATTTTATGCAAGAAGTAAGTATTTTCATTTCTTTCCTTATTTGATATAATTATTATCCATAATTATGGAAAACAAAAAAAATTTTAATTAAAAATAATAAAAATTCATGTTATAGATTAATTTTTAAAGCAAATTTGTAAATTTCCTCATGACAAGATAAAATTGACAGAATTTCAGAATGAAATGTCTTTTGTACTCAATTGTTGAATCATTTTTGAGTTCAATTGTTGAGAAGATTTAAATATTTTGACAGATAACGTGTCCAAACTTTAACGATTTTCAGTAATTTGTAAAATTAGCAATATTCCCTATTTTTATTCGTATCTTTTAATTTTTCACAGTATTAATCTAACATTATGTTATTAGGTTTCGAACAACATGTATACGCTGCAAACGTGCCTGACCAGCATGATGGGAAGACCGATAACGATGGACCAATTGAGGCAAGACGTTGGGCTCATGGTCGAAAAAATCACATACGTCACGCTAATGTTCAGGCGGGTGAAGCTACGGATGGAGGAATACGTTTGTCTCAAAGTTATCACCATGCTTTCGCAAGGTAAATTGATCAAATAATTTTTTTCTTAATTATATAATCTAAAATTAACTTTTTCCATTCGATATTTTTTAACGTGTGATATTTTTTAAACCAAAAAACATTTCTTTATCGCCGCAATTGAAGATGCTAAATGTAAGTCTTCAAATGACTGAAAACTTTATATTTTTTTCAATAAAATTATTTTTTTTAAATGATACATGTTTCGTCATTTTTATGAACATTTACAATTGTTTTAGCACGAGGAGGTACACTGGAATTAGAACAAATACAGGAGCGATATATGAGCTGTTTACGAAGTTTCGTCGAGCACAGTGCACCCCAACAGCCTGGCCGGTTTCACGATCTTCTCGTCAGATTGCCCGAAGTGAGTCTCTGCACAAATCAACTTCCTCCTTCCAATCCTTTTTACGAACCAGTTAAAATAAGACTATGTACAATCGCTCTAAATTAAAACCTTCCGTAAATGTTTAACTAGACTGCGAAGTCTCAAGCAATGATTTCCTAATTGTCTTTTTTCTTCTTTCAGGTACAATCAGCGGCAGCCCTGTTACTCGAGAGTAAAATGTTCTACGTTCCTTTCCTATTGAACTCAGCAATTCAAAGATAGTAAATAAACGAAAGCGTTTTGTTAATTGAGTAAATAAGAGTGAAGCGAAAAAAATTAATGAGAACTGGAATATTTAGATAAACGAAATAATTAAAAGCAAGAAGACGAACGGGATATAAGAAATGAACAAAACTGACAGAGCGAACTCATGGATAAAGGCTTTGTTCGTCTATGTATAATAACTGCAATATATACATATATATTATATATATATAAAGTATATATTATAGATATATTATATACATGAAAAAAAAAATAATATAATTGTGTGAATATTGCGGTGTACAAAAGAGTGCGAATGATACGAGTGTGAGAATGAGATTTGAAAAATAAGTGGTGTGATTGAAAAATTTTAGGGACGCGCAAGCAAAGTAGAAAAACGTTATTGATAATGAAAATTGAGTAAAGAACTGCTAGGAACCAGAAGAAAAAAAAATGAAAAGTGGATGAAGATGCATAACTTAAAGTATATAATCAATTGAGAAGAACTGAAACTTTTATATCGAAACTAAAAGACTATATTTCTGTACGCGGTCGCGCAGCTACGTCATTATTGTGTGTTCACGAATGCATAATCCGATCGTTAATAAGACTCTCGTACGTACGCTCATCGTAGGACGTAATTCATTCGAAAAAAAATGAAAATAAAAGAAAAACACATAATGAGTAAAAACGAATAACAGAGGTAAAAAAATTCATCACGGTAGCAACGAGGTGGGGGAGAGATAAAGAATTATTAAAAAAACTGAAAACATGCCTCATTGTCGTCAGAATCGTTTTTCGATTTGTATTTTTCATGTCTCATCGACGTTGACGTGATTTTTCATTATTATTGTTATCTTCGCTGTTAAAACTATTGTAAACTATTTTACGAAGGGATTAGCTCTTTACGGTGAAATATTTGTCACGTAGAGAATAATGGGAAGAGAAAAATCGAGAGTGAAAGCGTTTAAACACCAAAATGAGTTACCACTGATACTGCCTCCATATCGCGATCTTTTATCGCCATATGTCGTCTATCGAATCGTCTCTGAACTGAAAACAAAAGCATTTAAATTTTACTAGATATTTTTTCGAAGTTTATATATGAATAAATAATATATATTTTTTTTTATCACGTATGAACAAACCTTGATTATTGCCGAGACACGACGAAATAAAACTCAACGATGAGAAATATTCAGAGCCACTTTAAGTGCTTAAAAAAATCGACACAAAATTGGTTGGACATTTTTTTTGTACTCAATCGTAGGCTGAAATTTTTTGATATTTCGTGACTATTAAAATTATGTGCACGAACTATTTGCAGGCGAGAAAACAAAATCAAAATTTGTTCGATCATCGAAATTGCAATTTTTAAATTCGGTCCAACATTTTTTATCAGCACTGTTTATATAAAATTCTTTTTTAAAGATTTTAAATTTCGTTATCGCGAGAAAAATACACGATACTCGTTCACGAAAATCAGAAAAAAAAGTTCAATTGAAATATTGAGTATACGAAATAATTCTTCCTTCGTGTTCAGATGGAGCACGCGACGAGATCTTAAATATCGATCAAGGTGATATTTGGTCGAGAGGAATCAAGTAAGAAGAAAAAAACGTAAAAATCTTTTCAGTCACTTTCGGTGATTCGATGATAAATAATCGCGATGAGAAACAAATTCGCGTCGATTCCCAGCGGAATAAAACGAGTGTTCATTAGATACCAATTTGATAATAATAATTACGAGACTTTTAAAACTCATCGTTTATCATTTTCGTCTTTTTTTTCCTCAATTTGCGAGCTTTCAACGAATTTTTAAGATTCTCGCCTAAGTTCGCGCCCACGAGAATTGGCATAGAAATAAATTCACGAAAAACGAACGAATAAAAAAATGAAAAAATTATTTATTAGAAAATTGCCTCGCTAATGTACTCCGAAAATATCGACGTGATAGTATTATTTTAACGTGAAAAAAAAATTGAGAAAAAACCGAGTACATTAACGAGACGTAAAAAAGTCAAACGAAGCAAAAAAAAAGCTTAAAAATAAAAAACGCCGAGTGTGTTCTCTCGCAAGGTACTCAAAAGTTTCTACGAAATTTTCAACACTTTTTCCACTTTTTCACTTACGTCGTTTCTCAACTCGCTTGCTGGCGCACAAGTCTTTTATCAATTTATTCTTTATTTTACCCATAAAAATTCGAGTCCTCGATATTTTTAAGACTGTTAATATTTAATCGGATAATAAAAATTGTTCACGGGAGCGCACATTCGGCCCTCATAATTGGCTCAATTCATTAGGATACAAATTATTGTTAAAAAATGAATAAACGGACTATCGAGAAAAAAAAGTGCGAAAAAATTCGGATCGTTGACGTTTTAATTCACTTTAATTTCACTTTTTTTTAAGCCACAATTCAGGTCGATTTTTATTTTTGTTTTATTTCCCATTTTTCATCTATTGAACTCGGTCTTGCCTTCGTAAAATGAGATTATTGTAAACTCTCTGTCGAAACTGTAATTTAAAAAAAAAAATCAGTCGGTATGCTAACGATCTCGAGCACGGTGGACGTCGATAATTCGGACAAAAAATTAGAACCAATGCGGACGACGATAAAACGAATAACAAAAAACAAGTGAATTGATGAGAAAAAAACGTATTGACAATAAAACGAAAAAGTAAAAAAACGAGGAAAGATTTTGACTAAATCCTCAAAATATTTGCGACGATTCTTTTTCACGATTAAAAAAACTTTAGCGAGAAAAAAGACCATTTGATAAGTCAAAAAGAAGTTTAAAAAAATATTGTCGTATGTACGTAAAACCAAAAAATAAGAAAAATGAAAAACCTCACGATTTTTTCGTGAGTACAATCGTGTTCAATGAAATTAAATGAAAGTCGATTAATTCGAGGTGTAAAGAAACGAGACAATTAAAAAAGAAAAAGATACAAGTTAATTTTTTCACCATTCGTCAATTCGTCGATTTAAAATGAGGATAAAATAATTTAAGAAAATTAAGGAAAAAAATATTTTAATAGGCAAACATTTTTCATTTTCGTTTAATTACTTTTTTATTTTTTTATCTTTTATTTTGAGAAAATAAAAAAAAGTCTATCAACCGAGCTTGCGGTCGGAAGCATACGTTCAAAGCAAATCGACGGAATACGAGCGTTTAAGGTGAAAAAATTGTAAACACAATTGCGTAAATAAATGTAAATAGATACGAAGCCTAGGCCTAATAGCCTAGGAATACTTGTCCATACCATAAGACTTAAACTACTGATTGATACTTTATACTACAGGAGGAATAAAGAACGATCGAGACAGAAAAAAAAACCATCGAGACGAGAAGGCAAATAAAAAAAAAAGCGAATGTAAAATACGAATTAAGAGTGCAGTAAGGGCTACTGTATTCCCTGTACCCTCGTGTTCAATTGAAAAATTTCGTACGTTTCGCAAAAAGTGCATTTGACGAAAAAAAAATTTTTTGCAAAAAAAAATTCACACTCGAATCGAAATATTTTTTTTTTGTTTTTTGAGAGTCATTTTAACGAAAATCGTACGTTTCGAATTTCCATCCGACGATAGTGAAAGTGTAGAAAAAAAAGAAGAAAAAAAAACGAAATTGAATGAGAGACTCGCGACAGCTTTGTGACTTTCTCGAAAGCTAACTGTTAATTGTAAATGAATTGTGCGTGGGATGGCGGGAGGAATGCAAGAAAGCGAGAAAGAGAGAGAGTGAAGATGAAGCTTAGAAAAAATTTTTACGGTAATCGATAAAATTTTTTAGCACATTTGCAAGATTATGTAGTCAAATTTGTATACACACACCCGCATATATATATATTTTTATTTTCACTCTTAGTTCTTGTTATTTCGCGACCACTGGCGTTTTCGGTCTCCTTTTTTTTCTTTTTTTAAATTCAGCAAAAAAAAAGTAATAATGTAAATAAGCGTACGAGGGTCGCAGGTCGCGGAAGTAATAAATGAATTAAATAACGAGATGGAAAACAGAAAGGTAAAATGCCGCATTGGGCTGTTTAATATAAATAAATAAATGAATAAATAAATAAATAAATATATATATATATATATAAAATTATAAATATAATATAAATATGTACAAAGATGTCTGGGGAGTACAGCAGCCTTTATCGGTAAGGCTAAAAGCGTTGGATCAGCAAGACTTAGGGCATTATACTACCGAGAGTATTATCGTGCCCAACCCTTAATATTTAAGTGCGAGTGAGAGTCCTATACGAACATTTTGAGGAAGACGAAACACAAAAAAAGATGATTCATCGAAATCTCTCGTTTTCAGGTTCTACTTTGTACGAATTATCATTTTTTTATTTTCATTCGAAACTTTTTTGATAAAATTTCAGAACGAGATTGATGAAGTGATGAAATTGACAGTTATCAGAAATTAATTAATTTGAATTTTAATTTAAATAAAAAAAATTAATTAATACAGAATACATCAGAATCCGTATTTGTACAAATATTTTTTAAACACTCCGACTTGTGATTTATTTTTATTTCTGAACGAAAATTACACTGAAACATTTCGAAAAATGTTAGTACATTCTTTTTTTATTTCGTGTACAAAGGTAAACCCAGAAACGACGGACTCGAGTAAGGATCGACGTGCCGCATTGGCATTAATTTTTGCAATGAGTGAGTCAAAGTTACCAATTACTATCTACGTTTAGAAAGTATATATATATATATCTATATATATGTATATGTACATATATGTCAATGTATTTATACGTGTACATAAATTTGTGCACATATTTGTGTATGAATTTTTTTCATTCGTGTATATGTGTATACATACATATTATATATATGTATATATTAGACTGATTTTAGATAATTGACTATTTTCTTTTTCTTCATTATCAAAATTGAATGGTTGTAGAGAGTTGAAAAAACGTGCCTGCACAAATTTCAGCCTGAAATGTTGGGATTAGCTGAATAAACAAAATCGAGTTTTTTTTCTATCCAAAAATTGGATTTCTGTAGATTCAGAGATGTGAAAATGATGCCTGTATAAATTTTTGTGCGAAATATTAATATTTGAGTATCTTTCTGGGAGCTAAAAAAACAAAAAAAAAGATTCCGATATTAGTCAAATAGGAAATGAAAATTCATGATGACTAATTTTTTGGTCTGAACTTTATACATGCACATTTTTCACTTCCCTGAAAATATTGAAATGCAATATTTATAAAGAAAAGAAATTGTCATTTTTTTCATCCAGTTTCAACTACGATCGCATTAAAAAAATTAAATTCCAGCTTGAATATCTTTTGAACGAGTATATTAATCGAAAAATAATAAAAAATACTTTTTGTAGTTTCAAAAAAATTTTTTGCTAATTTCAATCTGATCATTTTTCTGGAAATTACAACTTTCCATAGTTGAATAATATTTTTTCCCATGTAATTTGAAAAATTGGAAATAGAAATGTGCAAACATCCATCCTTAAAATTCTTTTGCAGAATTCGAGCTGAAATTTAACAGAGATTTTTTTCACATTCCTAAAGCTGTTGAAATTTGAATAACGAAAAAAAATAGTCTATTTTTTTATCAGCCTAACATATACATATTTATATATATATATATACTTTTGTTATCGTTTACCCTCGACTATTCCTTTCATAACTGAGATTGGGCACCCCGCGAGAATCCCCGAACTTTCTGAAAATAAACAGACTTGACATTCGCCGAAAGTAATTAATTATAAATTTGTTAAATTTTAAACTCAATTAAACTGGAATTGTAATTAGAAAATGTACTTTGTTTTCGTTCGTGCATTTTTTATATTTAACGACCAGAAAGCATTTATTTTTCAACGACGTAAAATTGAAAAGAATAAAAGACATCTCGAAATCAGTGCGATTAGATTGGCTATAATTTTTTACGCTTTGAGTTTTTTTTCAAAAATTCATTTTTCATGTTGTTTTATTCGTGAGTCATGTGTAAATACAGTGTACAATAGTAGCAACGTTCCAAAAAAGCAACAAAAATAAAATTCAAGCACTCACGATATAAGTAAAAAATAACAAAATAATACTGCATGTAAAGTTGGAAAAAAAAATCCGTGAAAAAAACTCCAGATTTGATGTTAATTTTTTTACAATTTAACAATTGACAGATGTCAAAATATACACATTTTTTAAATTTATTTTAAAAAAATTTTATTTCCTTTCAAGTCTGATTGGCAGAAAAGTTGGCCGGATTCTTTAAACGTGGGTGTGTAAACCCCCTGTATTTTTATGAATAAATAAGATATTTTAAAAAAGTAAAAAAAAGTGAAAAAAATTAAAAAATCTTGAAGTCTGTTTGGAGATGCCTTTCATAGGGATTATAAATGTAGATAATATATTATACATAATGAACATAAATACACTATATTATTATATATTATTATATAGTAAGGAAGTAAATAGAATTATTATATATATGACGGAAAAATAATATTATTACGAGTAAATAAACGCATTAACGATTAATAAAACCTTGTCTCATATTTTACACTATTTTTCTCGTTTTTCCCTCGAACTGAAATCAAGATAACAAAAAAATAATTTAAATAAAATGTCGATCAAAAATAATAATTTTTCTCCTCAAACTTTATTTTTAGTACTCATTAGTTTTGATTGAATCATAAATTAGTATTTACTATAATTATCATATTCATATAAATTCTTCTGATCAAAGAAAATTGATTTTTCGGATTTTTTTTATCTCAAGAGAAAATACGAATTGAAACGACTTTTGATGGCAAATTTACTCGATGAGAAATTTCCCCTATTTATGAAGCATTTCTTGAAATAAAATAAATTTTTATTTGATAAAAGAGTTCATTCGATATAAAGAAAAAAATACACAAGATTTTTAGATGCAATATTGTTCGATGAAATTTTAATTATAAAATTTCCGATTAATATAGCAACGTTTTGTATTTATATTTATTCGAATCGACATTTCATTATTTTAAATTCCTGAACGTATTTTTTAAGACTCATCTACACATGCGTTCCTCTGACATTACACATATATCCAATCCACTTATTTTCCATTTATATAAAGTTGATAGAAGATATACGTGAACTTGGTCATTTTGTTACTGCTTTTCCACAAACCTGATTGGCTGGAGATGGCGCGAATTCGTTTGTTTGATCAAGTTCATTTTTTATCGTATCTAATTGGCTCGAAATTTGACAACTGTAAAAAATTGGTCATTCAAATCGTGTGAAATGCACATGGCCGTATGGTCATTTTTCTTTTCGACCGAAGCTAATCATAACCAGAAGAAGAAATCGTGTGAAAGAAAAAAGATAAAATCATTCAATGTTTCTTTAGACCAGAGAACATCCGGTTCGAGCACGTGCTACCGTATAAAGCCCTTTACCGACCAATTCGAACAACTCTACACAAGACGATTGCGTCGTACCAATGAGAAAGCTGAGATGAGATTTCAAAAGTTCTAAAACACATTTTAATTCTGTAACAATTTTTAAGTTATGAACTTTTTGTTTTTATAAATTGATTATAAGGTTCAATGAATTTCTATACGATATTCGTGGTTGTGACGCGAATCTATCATCTTATTTTCTCTACAGCTTAATTAATAATTTATTGCTATTATCATTAAATCTATATATACTCATTCAACGCGATTATTATGCAATTTATACCAATAAACATGGAACTCATCGCCACGGCGAGGCATTTTGTAAGGATAAAAAACTAATATTCGACAATTCTGATGATTCAGACAACTTTTCATTACTTTTATTGTAGAGGCAGATTCGAACGTCTTAAAAAAGTATAACGGAGTGACTTACATAATATGAACATAAAATAAAAAAAACTATCATTTGGAAACGTAATTCAATATTCTCAGAAAATGAAAAAACTTGTTTGTTAACCCATTGATCGATATAGAATGTATTTTCATTCAAAAGTTTTGAGGTTTATAGGTTTATCGTTCGTTTGCCAATTTTAAATAGCCGTCTCTTGTACCATTGCGGTTAAGCGTTTTTGTTGAAGAATCAATCGTGCATTTGCACTTTTGCAATTAAGCATTCTGGCCTTCAGATAATATCGTAAGACTTCTAATAGAAAAGGTGGCACGAGAAAATCGTGGCTAAGCTTCACGGAAGCTAGAGATGAGGTTGGATCACATCCACCAAAGGCCGACTGAAACAATAGAAAATAAGAATAAATTGTAAACTGTAATTTCACTGTTTTTACATCAACTCATTGGATTTTGCATACCGAAGCTATTTGGCTATGAATTATCAGTCAGATTTTCCAATAGTGATTTAGTAAGACTCTCAGCGCAGTCCTGTACTGGAACTGGTGATCCAGGAATGAGCAAAAAATATTTTTTGGCTTCATTGTAACGGCACGTAGCAAACACTGATTCGATGCCTCGATTTTCCCCGCAATCAGTACCTAACATAAGATGAAACTCATTATCGTTCAAACATTTTTCTATTCTGCGCAATGTTCAAGAGCTGTGTGAATGCGTTTTTCATACATCTGACATTCATACTTTTCGTAAATATAAATAATTGATATTTTAAAAAGTCATCATCATACTCAGAAAACTTTAATTTTCTTTGAAAAATATAATTGTCTAGAGAAAAACGTACAAGATTTTAACAGACTGGAAAACTTGTTTAGTCTGGTAAAAATGCATAGACTATTTTTAAAAAATCATAAAAAATTGCTGAAATTTTGGCACATAATTTGTGAACATGTTTAAAAATTCTCTTCCAAATTTAGAAATATTGACTGAATGATTCAAAAGATATTTAATTCTCAAGTCGTTCCAATTCAACATTGTTTCTAGTAGAAAATTCACACATTTGCTTTAAAAAATTATACAAAATATAAGTTTTTGTTCATATTTTTTTATACAATTAGCACAAACAAACAATGTTAAAAACCGAGTTTAAACAAGTTTGTCTGAAACTTTTGTTTTTCAATTGTTTAAACAATAAATAATATGAAAATTGATAATAAAACGTTAGCAAAGTATCGAGTATCATTGTAAATAACATAACATAAGATTTCAATTTTCTAATAAAAAACTAAGGTCAAATTTTAACAATCATTATGACAAAGTCCCTTTTGTCAGAGATTGTATCTCCAGTACATCCTTAAAGTCACATTCAAAATTTTGCTACTCATATGCATTCATCGGGATTCACCGAAATGGATCTCGGCTCCATACACTTTTTTCAGGATTAGTCTGAGCATACTCCTTTTTACGGTCGATGCAGATTCCATCATGATAAGGACGTCGAAGAGATCCATAGCTTCATTGATGTGATCTACAATAGCCACGGAACTACAACAGCATATGTATGAAAATATTATTTAATAATTGTGAAAACATTGTTTTTTAACTTCCATTATTACATACTCATTTCTAACAATGCCAAGATCAATAAAGCCATAGCCATGTTCTTCGAAGATTTTGATGAAGGTAATTTTGCTGCTGTCATAAATGTGATTTGGTTTTAGTTCTTCTCCTGGTTCTTGCAGTTCATTTCCGAACGACGATATTCCAACAACCGGTGTTTTGAAAACAGGAATCTTTTTAACGCCACATTTTGCCAGAATTCCCATCTCTTTCGCTCCGATGCGAGTTCTTTTTTTCAATATGACTGTTCCTGTCTCTATGTCGCTTCCAATTTCTCTAAATTTTGATGACAATAAAAAAAATGTTAGTAAAAGCTGGTTAATCTAACGTGTTTTTTCTTAAAAAATTCTTACTCTATATTTTCAGAACATGAATAATATTTCTCCATAGACATTTTAATCTTCGTCTCAGCATCAATTAGTTCTACTTCATCCTTCGGGACAACCCCTACTGTTTCTGAAATTCAAATTTCATCACGTTCAAAAATATCATTTTTAATTATTGAAAAACAGTGATTAAATGAATTAAATAATAATCAGTTGAAAATAGTAAAACCAAATTGGAAAAATACCATCAGGTACTGGATCACCAGGAAAGACACGTATGCATTGCCCAGATTTGAAATATATTGGACTAGACTAAAAAATGATATTTATTATTGGTACAGAATGATAGTATACGAAAGAGTGCTAATTAAAATTAATCTTTGGCAACTTTATTAAGAAAATTAAATGTTTGAAATGTTCTATAAAATTTCTTCAACTTAGGACATACGTTTCTAGTTACAACTTGTCCTCTGTCAATGACCTGCAAGATAGTTGTCTCGTGTTCTTCATCTACTTCAAAGTTGTCAAATACAGCGTAACCATTGACTGCAGAAGTATTGAAAGTCGGTACATCATAATCACTCTGTACAGCTGTTGCGAGAATTTTATTGTAGCTATCATCCCAAGAAACTTCTTCAATTTCTGTTTTATGCAAAGATATTTCATCCGATATAAATCTTATTGCTTCCTCTAATGTCAAACGATTGAAGTAAATTTTCATCATTGGATTGAACTTTTCAATGTTTAATGTATCCTGAAGAAATGTCACACATTATAAATCTATTAATAGTAATTTACTTGATCAGATAAATTTTTTACCTCTATAATGCGTTGTTGATTCATTGTTAAAGAGTTCGTCTTTTTTTCTCCTTCGTTATGATTTTTTTGGGGTATTGTTTTTATACACAAAAGCAATAAGGTGTTGATGTCAAGAGCAATATTAGCTGATGCATTGGCTGAATAGCGTGGATACATGATCTTCGTTTTACTTCTGAGTACATAATGAACTCTGAAAAAAAAGCAAGAAACTAAACTTCTAAACAATCATGATTCACAGTGCTAAAAATTAAAAGTTTTGATAACAGTGATAAAATTTTTCATCCATCCTTCTGTATACTTGAACAAGTAGCTTTTGGATGTTTCTTCAACACTTGAATTTCCGAAAACAAAAGACATTCCAGATGCTTTTTCTTCAACTTTTTTCATAGCTGCAAGTATAACATTCGTTTCGTCAGAAAAATTAGTCATCCCTTGTGAAATTATAATTATATCGACTCGTGATTTTTCAGACCAGTAAATCAGATTTTTCTGAAAAAAAAAATTGTTAAAATGTTTCAAAATGTCTTTATTTTAAATTCAAACATTCTGTAGTTTTTGATTTTACCATTATAACGTTTTCATTCTCAGGTACAATTGCGGTACAACAAACTTGGCCTTTGAAGTCTTTAATAGCTCGTTCTATTTTCACACAATTCTCATTTCCAGGTTCATTGTCACCGTGTGTATCACCCACTGCGTAAAATTAAAAATAATGTTTAGAACAAAAAAGAAGTAAAATATATATGAACAGAGTGGTGTTTTTGACACTCTGACGACAAGTTAGATAATTTTCATTATTTAAATATTTAAATATATAATTTTTCTAATTAACCACTTATATACATACCTATTAAAATGCCAAACGTTTTATCATACATCTTTTCTTTACCAAAAAAGCGCAAGTCCGGGTAAGAGGTAACAAAGCGTGCGACCGGGTATAAGTACACGAAGCACGAATACGACTGGAGAGAATAATGAAGACTGAAGACTGGATAAGACGTGTACGGTGTACGGTGTATGATCGGATACGGAATAAAAGCCGAAGACCGTTACAATAGAATAAAGAACGAATCTATGGACCAATAAGACGAAAGTCTACGGAACAAACAGACGCGATTTCCGAGAGCGCGCTTTTTTGGTATAAAATTCTTTACCAATCAACTCGAGCAATTCAAAAAAACTGTTGAGCTGGACCAACCCGGTTGAAGGCGTCAATTTCATTGGTCGAATTTACAAAGAATTTCGACTGCGTGATGCGAATCAATCTTTCTCTGTTGCTTGTTTACTAATCGATAATAACGAATTCATAATAAATTCGTTATCGATATCAATAGATACACAGCTGTATATAATATATCTCTCAATATAATTATACGATTTCTGTTATTAGCAATTATATGTACTTCACGCTACTGCGAGATATTTTAGATTATATTTTTAGCAAGCAAAAAACTTTTGGCCAAAGATGAAAAATACAAGTTAAATCTTTCAGGAAAATAGATACCCAATGATTTTCTTTTTACTTACAAAGGGCATTCTCTACCGTTGCCTTTTGCCTCTTTATTTTTGTACCATAAGTGTTATGGAGACACGAGATTTAAAGCTGCGTTAATCCGATCCACAATAGCCTTGACTCTATAACAGCACGTTTATAAAGTCATTAATTTATTTATATGAGACTTCAAAAGTTGTAAAACACATTTTAATTCTATAACAAAAATGTTAACTATCAAATTTTTGTTTTTAATTAATTTTAGGGTTCAATGAAAATATCTATACGATATATGCGTGGTTGTGACGCGAATCACCATCTCATTCATTTATTGCTATCGTTATTCAATCTATACACATATTCACCGCGATTTATACAGTAACAAACATGAACAAACTCATCGCCACGGCGAGGTATTTTGGAAGGATAGAAAACTAATATTCGACAATTCTGATGATTCAGGCAACTTTTTATTACTTTTATTACAGAGGCAGATTCGAACGTCTTAAAAAAGGACAAAAGAGTGAATGACATAATATGAACATAAAATAATAAAAAAACCATCATTCGGAAACGTAATTCAATAATCTCAGAAAATTAAAAAACTTATTTGTTAAGTCATTGATCGATAGAATGTATTTTCATTCAAAAGTTTTGAGGTTTATCGTTCGTTAGAATAACATATTGCTGATTGTAAATAGCAGTCTCTTGCACGATTGCGGTCAAGCATTTTTGTTGAAGAATCAATCGTGTAGTTGCATTTTTGCAATTAAAGATTGTGGCCTGCAGATAATATAGTACGACTTCCAATAGAAAAGGTGGCCCGAGAAAATCGGGACCAAGCTTCAAGAATAGAAGTGAAACTGGGTAACATCTATCAACGGCAGACTGAAACAATAGAAAATAAGAATAAATTATAAACTGTATTTTAAATATTTTATTGTTAACTTATTGGATATTGCGTACCGTGGCTATCTGGCTATGGATTATTGTAAGCCAGATCGTTCAACAATGGTATGACAAGAAGCTCAGCACAATCCAATGTTGGGCCTGGTGATCCAGGTAAGCACATAAAAAACTTTTTGGTCCCATTGAATAGGCACGTAGCGAATGTTGATAGATCATCAGAGTGCTTATAATCTAACATGAGATAAAAATCGTTATTACCATTCAAACATTTTTTTATCTTGTGCAATGATCAAGCTGTATGAGTGCATTTTTCGTACTCTTCGCATCTACACTATTCGTAAATGTATAGTTAAAAACTTGTAATTTCTTTCAAAAATCTATTTTCCCAGGTAAAAACGGACTGGACAACTTGTACATTACATCAAAAACTTTGTTGCCTCTATGCATTCATCGGTATTTACCGAAATGGACGTCGGCTCCATACACTTTTTTTAGAATTCGTTTGAGCATATTCTTCTTTACGGTCGATGTGGATTCCATCATTATGAGAACGTCCACGAGATTCAAAGCTTCATTACTGCGATTTACAATAACCTTGGCACTATAAGATTAAATTTGGGAAAATAAGAATTAATAATTAGTAATTGTTTTTCAATTTTCATGATTACATACTTATCGTTAACGATGCCAAAATCCATAGCATTGTAACCATTTTCTTCAAGGAATTTTATCAAAGCAATCCTGTTGCTGTCATAAATGTCATTAGGTTTCAGTTCTTCTCCTGGTTCTTGCAGATTATCTCCGCAGGACAATATTCCAACAACCGGTGTTTTGAAAACGAGAATCTCTTTGATGCCACATTTTGCCAGAATTTCAATCTCTTTTGCTCTGATGCGAGTTTTTTTTTCAATATGATTGTTCCTTTCTTTATGCCATCTGATTTGGTCCTAGATTTTAATAAGAATTTAAAAAATGTTGGTAAAAGCAGTTCCATCTAACATTTTTTTTAATCCTCACCTGACATACGTCGGATTATCGTATTCACCAACTACTTTAATAATCTTTGTCTTTGCATCATTTAGTTTTGTCGCGTAAGACGGAATAACCCACTCTGCTCCTGGAATTTTAAAGCACACAGTATTCAAATATAATTTTTCAATTATTAAAAAACTATATTCCAATGAATACGATAAGCAGTTAAAAATTATAAAACCAAATTGGCCAAATACCGTCAGGTACTGCAGCACCGGAAAGGATCTCAACGCACTGCCCAATTTCAAGCATATTGGACCTGACTAAAAAATTATATGTGTTACACATAATGTTAGAGTATGAAAAAATTCTAACAAAAATTAATCTTGAGCAACATTATTGAAAGCAGTTTTGAATAAATTAGGTGTTCAAAATGCAATAGTACTATTAGAATTTCTTTAATTGGGGGCATAATCTTTCACTCACTGCTTGTCCTCCATCCATGCTCTGCAAGATAGTTCTCTCTCCGTTTATATTGTTTGGATGTACAGCATAACCATTTATATCAGAAGTTCTAAGCGCAGGTATATCATAATCAGTCTCTATAGCTGTTGCTAGAATTCTGTTGTAACTATCTTCCCACGAGATTTCTTCAATCTCTGTTCTATTCAGAGCTATTCGATCAGTTATGAATGTTTTTGCTGTATCATGTGCAATCAGGGGAGGCTGGGACTCACCTGGATGAGTCTTCTCTATGTCGCTCAAAATTTCCTGAAAAAATGTGACTTATTATGAATTCATTAACAATAAGTTACTCAATCAGATGGATTTTTTACCTCTAAATTTTTTTGATTCACTGTTAAATAGTTCATCTTTTTGTCTCCTTGGATACTGTCGTGATCGTTTTTGAGCTCAATTTTTTTAAATATAAGCAACAAGTCATTGATACTGAGAGGATAATGAACTGATACATTATTATACAAATATGGGTAAATTATCTGTGTTCTACTTTTCATTACACAATGAACTCTGAAAACAATAAAAAACAAAACAATCTGTAATTCAGTGCTAAAAAGTGATATTTGTGATTAAATTTGTCATTTCTTTTACATACTTATACGGCCTTCCAGGTGATTTTTGGGCAATTTTTTTCATAGCTTCAAGTATAACCTTTTTCTCGTTGGAAAAATTCAATCCGTCTGAAATTATGATTGCATCAACTTTGCAACCGTCAGACCAGCAAATCAGATTTTTCTGAAAAAAAATATTTTCATGGTTCGGAATTGTCTTTACAAAATCAAAATATTCTGCAGTTCTTCGTCTTACCATTATAACATTTTCATCTTCAGGTACAATTGCCAATAAGTAAATTTGACTTTTCAAATTTTCAATAGCCTTTTCTAGCTTTACAGAATCTTTGATTTGGGATTCATCGTTTTCGCATGGACCCACTGCATAAAATAAAAAATATTTAGAACAAAAGAAGAATGGACGGAAGATCAAGGTAGTTCAATCGCAAAAATTCTCTACCGAAAATTTTGAAAAAGAAATGTTTCACATAAAAAAACCATTAAAAAAAAAGAAAGTCATACCGTCCAGTTTTTTATTTATTCGATTTCGAAAGGTGAAATATCAGAAATCGTAGAGAATACATTTTAATTCTGTAACAGAATTTTCAAGCTACGTAATTTAAGTGTTTGTCAAATAAGTCTCTAGTACTCGATAAATCTGTACCAAATTCATGGTTGTGACGCGAATCTACTAACACCTTCTCTGCAGCTTATTTATTTATCATCATTTTTTTTCAACTACAACAATAGATTAATTTTAGAGACAACTCTGAAGTCATAGAAAGCTTTTTATTACTCTTCGCGGTTCATAACAACCAAAAAGAAATTCTATTGTAATTACAGACTTCATTTTTACTTATTTTTACTTTTCATCGTTATTTTCAACTACGCGATATTGCAGTAGAATAAGGTTCGAATCAAGTCTTAAAAAAATACAACTGGGCGAATTATAAATATATATTTAGACGTTAAAATGTATCATATTGAATATTAATGCTTACCTATTAAAATTCCAATTTTTTTTTTATTCATCTTCTCTTTGTCTATTGTTACTTATATAGCAAATATAAAAAAAGACTGGGCAAGAAACGTGTGGCCACGTAAGAAGTTTGAATACAAATGATTAAAGATTGAACGCAGAACCGTAGACCGACGCACGACCCCCATGAACGGATAAAGTTACGTAAGACCGTTCCAGACAAAGAACGAATCTGTGGACCAATTAAAGACGAGAATCGCCAACGATAAAAATCCTGAGCGCGTGTTATTGGGTAAAATTTTGTACCAATAATCATCAGCTCGAGCAATTCAAAAAACGGTTGAGCCGCACCAACCCGGTTTATGAATGCGTCAATTTCATTGGTCAACGATTTTTCAAAGGAATTTCGTGTACGTCTCCTCTGTTACTTGTTTTTACTTATGCATTTCAGGATGTATGTAGAAAAATCGTGGTAGTTAAACTTTTAAAGAATTTAAAATCTACTATAGAGTTTATCATCCTGAATCGATTGAAAAAAGAAAAAAGTA
>JAPYYX010001538.1:0-24343 GCA_030522605.1 Cremastinae sp. B BG-2022a | reverse complement strand
AATATTATTCGCCGAATTATCGACTCTACGAGCTATGTTAAGGATTAAGCTAAAATTGGAGTAAAAATTAAAAAGAGTAAATTTTTTAGCCGTTTTCAAACAAGTCTACAAAATTTTAACTTTTTCTTACCATTTTAAAGATACCTGCAATTCCTCCTTAACTGATTACTATTTATTAATACATTCAACTATGATTATTGTAAACAAAATATTATTCACCGAATTATCGACTCTACGAGCTATGTTAAGCATTAAGCTCAAGTAAATTGGAGTAAAAATTAAAGGGTTATCGTAAGGAATGAAAGTAAAGCATGAAGTCGTTTCTCGGTGATTTTATGCTCTTCGGGAGAGTAAACGAAGTTTCTCTCCGGCCGGACATATTATTGCAAAAGGCGAAAAGGGTTCTCGCTTCGAACGCCCGAGAGCTCGGACCCTAATTTATGACGTTTGTTTTCTCTTTTTTATTTATTTTTCTTATTATTGTTCAATGCGGATTCCGAAGGGCTCGCGCGTTCGTGTCACAGGGAGATTTAGGCTCGCGAGACTCTCGCGAGGCACACGTCGGCGACACACGAGACGGGTCTGCGTGCTAATCCGTTTCTGAAACGAACCAGCCTCTCCATACCACGTCGAATAAAAAATGAAAAATAACTCAATGTAACGTTACGGGGAGGAAAATCGCACCGGGACAAAATATTAACGAGCGTGGAAGTGAACCGGTCACAGCGCAGATTGCTTTGACATTAACCGTATCAAAACAACCATCGGTGAGCTTCCTCGTTACATCGAATTATTCTTCCTTTCTTTCCTTTTTTATTTCATGGCTTTTCATCCGGAAAGAACGTACGAACTGTACATGGGGAGCAGCAAATCGGTTTCGCGGTCCGATATCTTTTTTTATCCCGAAATACAAAAGAGACAGAACGCGAATAAAAAGAAATAGAAAGAAAATTATGAACATAAAAAATAATTGAATGAAAATGTACATTGTACATGTTTAGAATAATCATCAACTTATTGGTTAGAGGGAAAATTTATCATCCCAAATATTGGAATTTTTATGTTAGAGATGAACACAACATTTTTTTTCAAATATCGAAAATGTGATAAAAAATATTGAACAATAATAAATGGGGAAAACGGATCGACGACACGTTTCTTATCAGATTTTTATAAAATAAAATTTTGATTTTAGGTAGGGAGGGGGCAAAATGGGATACTTAAAAAAATCTTGCGATACCAAGGGTCCAAATATGCTGAATCTTTTTTTTTTAATCACAATTAAAGGAAAGAAATAAAATTTTCAACTGCCATGAGAAAAAAAAAATTTTTTTAGCGAACAAAATGAGGTCCCCCCCAAAAAGAAAGAAAAAAATCTTTTTTAATATGTTAACTTATTATTAGTTTTGACGTCTTATTTGAAGTAATTAATTGAATAGTTTATTTTAATTTGTCGTTTAAATGTGTCTCATTTCCAACGAAAATGATATTTTTCTATCTGCTATGTTAATTGATTTCTAATTTTAATTTTTGTTTAAAGGTGTTTTCAAATTACAAAATGTAATATTCTTAGCAAAAAAACTAGTAGTAGTAGTTTTATTTTTTTTATTCTTTTATCAACTCCTCCGCGAATTTCCTCACTTGCTCATTCATCAGCTCATGACTTTTTCCACACACTAATAAATGCTCCAGCGTTTCATTCTCCGTATTACAGATTCTACAGCTCCATTCTTTTTCTCCTTTCTTTCCTGCTCTACCTATACTGCCACATCTTAATTTTGCCCATATTTCCGTTTCTTTTCCTTTCACGCTGTCATTATTCCACTACTTCCATGGCTCTTCAGTCCCTTGTATAAAAAATGTATATTTTTCTTTAAGGGGTTTCGGAACAGTTGTCATAAAATTCAAGAATTTAACACGTAAAATAGATAGGGAATCGAAAAATGATCAGAATTGAATAAAAAATGAAAAAACTGTTCGTTATTATTAAATAAATGGATATGAATTCTCAAAAAATATTCGTCTACGTAGATATTGAGTTATTAAAGAAAACATTTCCGCTCTTATGCATGGAGTCAATAACTATATTCATAGAAAAAGGACAATTTTCTCTTTCGATAACTCCAAAACTATGTAGATAAAAATTTTGAAAAAAATCATGGTCACGTATTTTATGTTAAAGAACACCTTGACAACATTTTATCACACTCTGATCATACTCGCTTATGTACCGAAATACCTTAAACGACGATCTCTGTATTTTTTCCTTTTCTTTCTCTATCGTTGTCTCTTTCAAATTCTTTATAGACCTTCTTTTATCATTTTTTCTATATCCTCTCCGATTCACCACCATTTCATATCAGCTCCGCTAACCCTTCTATTCTCATTTCTCTCAATACCTTTTCTATATCCTTTCCCCATATGGACGGATTTCCATTAATCACTTCTTCGATCAGGCATATCTTTGGCCATCTCATTTCCTTCATTTTCAGTACCTCTTTCAAATACCTCAGTGCTTTCTCTCTTATCACATATTTAAACGTTGCTACACCCAATTCTTTTCTCCAAATATACTGTGGCGTTCTTCTGTCAATACCCAGGACCATTTTACAGTGTCTACTCTAAACCCTTTTTCAAACTGCTCTATTTTTCCGAAGCCCCAAATTTCCACTGCATAAAAAACCCCCGATTGCACGATAGAATCTAACAGGTATAATCTCTCTTCCAATATATCTCTTCCCGCTCATATATATACTCCCAACCGCATTGGCAGCTTTTAGCAAAAAAACTATTTTAGCAAAAAAACTATTATGTCATGATATGTATTAAATTGTATCAAATTTTGAAATATTGAAAATTTTTACCAAATTTTTGGGGTACCTTATTTTGCCCCCCTCACCCTAAAAAATTATAATTTTGAAAGAATTCCAAAATTTTTTCTGTGAACATAGAATAAATAAAAAATGCATGAATGATTCCTTCCGTACTATTCACGAGCGTTTTACGTACGAGTAAGCGATAGATGGTGGTAAAATAAAATCTTATTGAGCTCGAGATATCGACGATAGAACGTTAAAAAACGTTCGAAATAGAAACAATTGAACAATCGTTGCTCGATTGTTGCTAAACAGGCTCATTGTGCTTGGCCAACAATGGCCGTTCTCGCTCACGGTGGAACGTTCACTCGTCCATAACTCTCTCGCTGCTTTAGTCAACAATTCGTATAGTTTCGGGCTCTCGTCAACGTATAGTTGTAACTCGATGTTGAAAAATATCCGGTCGGTACTTACCGACTTAATTGTGCATTTTCCTCTCTCTCTTTTTTTCACGTCTCATATCTCTTCTGTTGCCACGAAGACTCTGACGAACGCAAACTTTTTTCCCGACTACACAATCAGGTGTAAAGTGTCCGGTTTTGCATTTTTTCTCTCTCGTTTCGAGAAAATGTGTAAAATACACTTTTGACATTTTTATTTTTTAATTCTGTAATTATTTCATAAATCTAGAAACAAATTGAAGCAAAATTATGACAAAAATTGGTACGCAAATGCATTGTAAAAATTTAATTTTTTATTATAATTTAAAATAATGATGACAACAAATAATAATAGAGAAATTGTATAATTAATTATTTTTAAATGTTTAATAAATAACGTTGGAGGCTTCCTTCCGGAACGTGGTCCAGAGCGCTCCCTCGAATCGCGCGAGCCACCCACGCATACGCTCGCTCGGAGCACAATCGCGACGAGAAGCGAGTCAACGTGGATGAAGCGAGTAATCCGGGAGAAGCTTTTGATTCGTCCAATCGCCGCACGAGGAGGAAGAACCCAGGGACCGCCCCATCATGGCGACTTTTTTTGATCCCCTCTACTCTATTCACGATATTCGTGCACACAACGCTCCTGATGCATTTTCCAGGCCAACAAAAAGAGCGTAAATTAGCTGATTATCGCAATATGTTGTCAAAAGACGAAAAAATGGGACATCGAAAAAAAAGTATCGAGGACGGTGAAAAAAAAGACGTATTACGAATCCGAAACGAGAACTCGCACTGACCTTTATTTCCAGCTGAGCTCGACATTCCTGTAAAATTGACAGAAATCGATCGATTTAATTAACAATTTTTATACATTTATTGATTTTTAAAAATATATGAGTTGAGCTCGACATTCCTGTAAAGTTGACAAAAATCGATCGATTTAATCAAAAATTTGTATACATTTTTTATTTAAAAAAATAAAAAGTAAAAATTACAAAATATCAAATATCGATGCATTGATCAGTTATTTTCGTCCCGAAAAATCATCGAAAAATGACAGTCAAAATGATCGAAATCTGTTAAAAATTCGCTCAAATTATCAAAAATGGCAATATAAATGTTAAGACGAGATTCATTTTCGACAGTACGAGACCGTTTCGTCCAAATTGATCATGAAACCCATTTTCCTTTTTTTACCCGATCATTCATCTGATTTTTCATGCACCTGCAAAAAAATCATCGATAACGAAAAGCTCAACAAAAAGTTGAGTCACGTTGCACAACGTTCTGGCTTCAATAACGAATAAAAAAATCGCTGCATCTGCACAAATCTGGAGAGAGTTTCATAATATCGCGTCCACGTGTGTCGACGATTAAATGGCGAACTCGCAATGCACCCGCAACTGGAGCTGTTTCGTCATTTTCACTGTAACAATGACCGATATTCGAAAAAGAAGTCATGAATTTCAATATCCACGAAAGATAATAATGACCTAAATTGGTTTTTAAAACGTTTTTTAATTAATCACAATTTAAAAAAAAAGAAGAATAAAAATTCGTAAAATACAGAATCGCGAAAATTTCGGCGGATCGGTTCAGGAGCTTTTGATCTGGGGGAGGAGAATGAATGGAGATTCGTGTGAGGGCAAAATCTCGTCTCGATTCTCGAGATGTATGTGCTCGTCGTTATATGTCGCTCGCGTTAACGTGTTCGTATTCGTAGCTCCGCCCCCGCGTGAGTGTTTACTCAGCAAAGTCTCCAGCCCAGATCCGTCACGAAATATCGTCATCACCGTCGTCGTCGTCGTCGTCGTCGTCGTCGTGGCTGCCTCAATCTCATCTCGCTTTCGCTTCTCGACGGCCGTTGATTCGTAATCCGTCGCTTCTCGAACGAAGCCGCGAAACGCTTGCGAATTACTCGCGAAAAGATCCTCGCCGACGGATTCGCGCCATTTTTCGCTCAAACTTTTTTTTTATCGGTTGCATTTTCATTGTTGTTATTTTTTACTTGATCTTCAGTGATACCGAGACTAAAGACATTTTTTGTGGTGTGACAGTGATCAATAAATGCCTGGAATATTTATCAACTATTTCATTTTTTTGGGTAAATACAGATCTTTATTTTTAAAAAATATCTTACACTATCTTCGGATTAGTTTTCAATTTTAATACGAGTTTGAAGATCAATCCACCAATTAAAAAATCTTTTTTTCAATTTTGTATAATTTTGAAATTAAGATAATTTTTTTTAAATGAAAAAGTTATTCTTATACAATTTTCAGTAAGGATAGTATCACATTGTCGTAGCGAAAGAATTATTCTAATGAAACACAATAATTGGGTCGTTTCGGTCCAACCATACATTTTTCTATTAATTATTTAATTAGTAAAAAATCATATGAAGTCAACCAAAACGCTATTTTTTCATGAAAAAGAATAAAAGTAATAATTCCTCAAAGTTTAATTATTCAATACTGTGAAAAAAAAAATTTGAAAAAAAAAATTAAACATCAAAAAAGTTCGATAGATATGTTCTTTTCGATCGGACTGACAAGTTGATCGACTCTTTGATGAAAATTTATTTATTAATTAATAAAAAATAGACAAAAATTAGACGTCCGGTGACCCTTGTGATTGCTCGTAATCTATAAAAATGAATCCTCCGTAGGAGCTAGCGAGAGTTGTGTGGCACAAATGACACATTCCCTGCGCTTTGATATTTGAGGTTTTACAGATATAAATACATAATAAAGTCTCGGAGTGTTTCCAAATCAATCTCGACGTAGTTTACAAACTTTGGATCAGAAATGCCGCGAGATTTATCAAAATTTACTTGCCGAGCTTGCCAAATAACTGGAGAGAGAGAAAAAAACACATAAAAAAAAACGACGACTGCTCATCCCGTGGTGTCTCGGCATTCTTATTTTTTCCTTCTCTTTTTCTGTACGCTCAAGAGCGATAACCAGAGGGGCAAGTCTCGTAAACATCTCGTTATCAGTCACGGAGCTTTACAAGCTTTCGCAGATTATCATAATTTGTTTTACAATACTCTCCAATAAATATAAATAAATAAATAATTAACATCGAATAATCAATAGTACGAGAAATTAGCTGAAAAATGGTAGTGTATCGACACGTGTATCTCACGCGATATTAAATAAAATGAATGATTTGTGAAATGAGAAATAAATATTAAGAAAATTACGTATGTGATGTGGATTCATTGAAGTTTTCGTAGAATATATTGGATTTTGTTTTCTTTTTTGTAGTGAGCTTTTATATTTTGTGCAATTTTGTTGAGAAAATTAATCGATCCCTTGTTAAACGGTACGTGCTAACTAATCCAAATCGTTGTTACGATACTTCACGTGACAAATTGAGCCCTCTGCTCGTCATTCTCATTCTTCTTTACCAGTTGGATTAAGCTTCGTGTTAAAGGGCTTTAGATTTTACTAGCATTCGGGTTTCCGATGTCAAGAAAATTAGATTTGTGCAAATAAACAGATGCATTTGAGAAATTTTTATTGGTGATTCGCTTTACGTTATTATAAAATGTATCAAAATAAAAAATAACTTGAGGTAAGGGGGTGCAAAAAGGAGTACCCCAAAATTTGGTGAAAATTTTAAATATTCAAAATTTGATAAAATTTAATGTCAAATAATTTTTTCTTTGCTAAGAACATTATATTTGGTGATTTGAAATCACATTGGAATAAAAATTTATTAATAAATAATCAATTAACATAGAAGATAGAACAAGAACATTATCTTTGGTAATGGAACACATTTGAACAAAAATTAAAATAAATCATCAATTAATTACTTGAAATAAGACGACAAAGCTAATGACAAGTTATGAAAAAAAAATTTTTTTATTCTTATGGCAGCTGAAAAATTGATTCCTTTCCTTCAATTATGGTCAAAAAACAGAAGATTCAGCCTATTTAGATGGATCGTAATATTTTCTCAAGTACCCCATTTTGTTCTTTCTCCTACCCTAAATACAAAAATTTACAGAAAATTTTTAAATACAGAGACAGCAAAAAATGGCACGAAATAAAATGTTCTCTCACTTTACAAGCCAATACTCAAATATTTATTTAATACAGACGTAAATAAGGAAACAAGAGATAAAGATTTTTCTCACGAATGATCGTCTCGATCTCTTTAGAGTTCAAATTTATAGATATAGACCCGCCAACGAGAGGGAGTGTTAAGAGGATATGTAAAAGAAGTGAGAATCCACTTAGGAAACGTTAATTATTATTTGAGAGTATCCTTTTCCAAAGAGGAGCCGAATCCTGATGGCTGATGGGAAACTCGTGCATCTCGAGATGATTCTCCTTGTCCAAACTCGAGCGATTTATGTATTTTCTTTTCGGAACTCTGCGACGATCCACTTTCCAGTCCCTTTCATGCAGGGTCCGATGTTTTCTCCGTAGCTATTACGGAAGAACGAGAATGTAGAATTTATATCACTGGGAAGGCGATAATAAAAGAGGGAGAGAGAGAGAGAGAGAGAGAGAAAGGAGAGGGATCACGCGTAAAACGGAAGTGACTACGAGTCCCCGAGGAAAAAGCTTCGACTTTTCCTCGACTGCGATCGCTTCTTTTTTTTCTCTCTTTTTCTCCATTTCTCTATGTGGCGTGAATCGCGAGAACGAGCACGAGAGAGACGAGGATAGGAGCGACGGGAGAGAGAGAAGAAGCAGAAGCAAAGTGGCGAGAACGAGAAATTCTAAGTGCTCAGCTGTTGCTGACTTGTCATACACGAGAGCTTCTGCCGCCGGGAAACTTATCCTCGGCCCGTCACTCCTCGGGGATCTTCTCTCTTGCCGCAATCTCGATTCATTTCACGTAGATTCCCATCTGAAAAATGAAGAACGAAGAAAAAGGAAGCTCTGATACGATTCGATGATTATTTTTAAACTTCACTCCACTGGAGACTTCCTCTTTTTCAGAATTCCGGCAAAATATTACTTTGGACCGTTTGGTAAATCGCTTCGTTGCACACTTTCTCGAAATTTTGCGGAAAAAGTCATTTTGTAACTCGTTGTGGATAAATTTACAATTTTCAACAATAATTCAAATTTTTAATTTTGAGAGCCAACATTTTTTATTTAATTTATTTTTTATTTTTTATTCAAGGATGTATAGGCCGTACAATTCCTGACAGAAGTTACTTTTTCATAATGAATTGGTAAAATTTAAAGTTTGTTTTTTTGTTAAGAAATTGAAATTTTGGGTTATGTTATTTACAATGATATTCGATACTTTGCTAGCGTTTCATTAACAATCTTCATATTATTTATTGTTTCCGACAAACTTGTTTAAACTCGGTTTTTAGCAATTTGTTTGCATGTGCCAATTGTAGAAAAAGAATATGAACAAAAATTTATGTTTTGAATAATTTTTAGAAGCAAATTTGGGAATTTTCCATTAGAGACAACGTGAAATTGGAACGACTTGAGAATTAAATATCTTTTGAACCATTCGGTCGATCATTTCCAAATTTGGGACAGAATTTTTAAACACATTCACAAATAATGCGCGAAAGTTTCAGCAATTTTTTATGATTTTTCAAAAAAGGTCAATGCATCCTCAATTCGTCGAGTAATCGCAAATTCAAAAATACAGAAAAGTTTCATCTGAAATATTTTGAAAATCTATTCTCGAGCATTTCACGGTCGTAGACTGCTTTTTGTAATCGAGTATTTTTAAATTTCGAAATAAGATATAATAAAATGAAGCATAAAAATTGATGGTGAATATTTTTTGTGTTACAGTTATCCTTGGAATGTCACAAAATGACCGAGTTTCAGGAATAATCGGGAAGGAAAATCGATAAGCTGGTATCAGAGCGCTGGTGATATTTCCTCATCGTTGATCTCTGACTGACTCAACAAAAGACCTATCGTGTATAATAGTCTCGATTAAAGTTCGCGACCCTTCCCCTCTCTGCGCAGTTCTCGCTCCCTCTCTCAATCTTCATTAACTTTCTTCCATATTAGATGAATCTTTTAAAAAAATGATAAATCATCGAAATGTGTTCGAGGAGATTCCTCGTTCGTCAAAATTTTATCGTTGATTTTATCGGGAATTAACGAGTTATAAAATCCTTAATTTCTCGCGTACTGAATAATACTCGACTTTACATCCGCTCGAGCGTAGAAAAAATTGTGATAAAGTGCGGCTCTGTGATATAAAGTGCGATTTTCCGGGACGGATAAACATTTTTTTTCGTCGATATTGCATTCGCGGAATATAAAATGTGAAAATTGTGGAAGAAGAAGAAAAATTTTATTTCGAAAAAAACTTGCGAACTATTAGATTTTGTTTAACATTGAGAAAATTTTATCGATCGTCGTCGATTAGATGCAGAAGTAGCAACGACGTGCTTTATGAATTGTAAGACAGCAAATTTCAGCAAAATGGTATCACACGTGGTCCCTGTCACTGGGGTGAGTAATCATTTATCGAAATTAAATATCTATACGTATCTCAAAGAGTGAGGTGTCACGAACGATACAATTCAATCATTTGAGGGTACAGATTACCGTTTCGGAAGATTCTTCAAAAATTAGTTTGTTTTAATAATTTACAATCTTCAAAATTATCGTAACCTAAATACGTGATTAACAAAAAAATATGAAGACTGAATATCAACATCAAAGGAAATTCAGTCACGTGTTTGATTACAGAATTTTGCGTGTTCATCAGGTTTTGATGAACACTAAATGTAGTTAATTGTTAATGATAATCGTCTATATGAACATTTAATACGCGAACAAATATTTGATAATAAAAAAATCCATTTTTATCAAAAAATCCTTCAAAACAAGATTTTCAAACTCTCAAATAATCGTAACCTGAAAACGTGAATATCAGAAGATAAATGATGATTGAACGTCAAAACATCAAAAAAGGTCACACGATTCGGTCACGTCTATGATTTCCGAATTTATCATCGATGTAAGTAATTAATCCCGTGCCATCACGTTTTGATGAATCCAGCACCACTATGGTTCATTGTTTACGATAATCGCCTATGAACGTTGAATGATAACAGGCAATTATATACATCGTTATGTTATAAGCAAACAATTCACTATAATCGCAGTCATATAGCTAATTTATATATATAATTCCGTGCAATGATTCTCGTACATTTGAGCTCGCTATCGATATTCCCGTGGTCACGAATCTATTTTTTTCTGGATGATGAGACGAGGTAAACCTTTTTTTAAATTTTTCTAAGGAGGTTGGATATCCAGTCAGCCATACCCAATGTTAAAATCATAGGAAATTGAAAAATGCTAAGAATTTTATAAAAGTTGGTCAGAATGTTCTTCAGGATCGAATATGAGAAACTAATTTTTTCAAACATTCTTCTGTCAGGTTTTTGAGTAATTCAACTTTTCAATTTACGTGTATAAGCATAGCGGTTACGTACATAATATGTGTACACTGTATGCATAAGAATCTATTTTTAATATAATGAATAACTCGGGAACTACATAATTAAAAAATCTGTAAAAATTCATATAGTTATATTTTAAGTTGAAGACTACAATTGCCAATTTTTATTAAATTCTGAACATTTTAAAACCCTGTAGTCACACCTCCAAATAATAACGTAATAATCACATGGGGTGTAATTCACCCCACTCACATTCTTGCGTGAAAAATCATTCAAAAATTACAAAAAAATAAGTTTAAAAAATTCTGCAGTTTATTTTTAACCTTTTTTTAAAAGACTTCGTAGAATATTTTTTATTCGCTTTATTTTTTATATTAAAAAAATGGTCGAAAACGAAAAATTTCGGACCGGAATCCGAAGATGAAAATGAGCTGGGGTGTATTTTACCCAGTGTGGCTATTAGGGGTTAAATTCGGTAACCAACCATCTTAATATTACAATCGAATAAAAATACGAGACAATTTATCGATTTGCACTAATTTTTTTAATATGTCGCGCCGCTGCACGGTGTTCACCGATAGTAACCGATCTGAAAGGTCAAAGCGAAGTATACCGAGCTGAAAAAAGAATTATCATCGGGGTTTAGCGTTGCATCCGGCGCGCGAGACTGAGAGAAGTATTAATTGCTCAGAGATCGATAAGAATCGCGTTGCCCGGGGATCGGATTCGTAAAACTCGGACAGGAGTGCGTTCAGGACGTATTGCCTCGCGTTCATCAAAAACACTAAACATTTTCAATATTGAAGTAACAATATTTTATGTTGCTACTAAAAGAGAAAATAAAATATAAAATTTCGAAAATAAAATGTATACTCGAACATGGAAATCGACTAAAAAATGCGATTTGAGAATTTTCTAAAAGTATAAAAAAATGTTTGAAATTCGATTAATATCAAATCACAGAAAATTTACAGAATAAAATATTCCAATGATAAAAATAATATAAATAATTCGTCGACCTGAAAAAGAATAGATAAATTATCTTGTCGAATTTCTCATCGATCGCGAATTAGAGGAATATCAGTAAATAAAATAAATCAGAGAAAAATGTATTCATCTCGAAAAATGGCAAAGTGTTGTGAGGATATCGTAAAATGGTTTAACATTGGATGGGAAATGACGAAGAGGGACGTGACAAAAGGTGTTCGCGTATATAGGAACGGATGTCAAGAAGACTTAATTTAATGGCTGTCAAGAAAATTAACGAGACCTCGTGAAAGCTGACGGTGTTGGAGAGCCTCGTAGACTTGTGCTCGCGCAAATTATCATGAAATATATTTACGTGCCTATCTATACGTATATACCAGAGTTTATATAATACGCTTATAAAGCGAGAGAAAAGACAGCGAACGTTTTCTCAGTGTCGACGGGTTGATGCACTTCTCTCGTACACACGTACATAGTATCATAAGCGAGGCGAATCTAAGTGAGCACATATGTATGTATTATATGTATATGTATGTATATATCACTCGCTCTCTCGGTGTAAGCTCCACGGCGATAATATGTCTTGTCATGTTTGTAAGCAGCCAATATAACCGTTCTCGAGACCACGCCTTTTTGGCATCCCGAATAAAATGTCAATAACCGTGTAATACGAAGAAAAAAAATTGAGCAAAAAATTTGTAATTATTGTACAATTGCGATTGATTTATTTCGAATTACATATGTGCGTCGATTATTACTTTATGAATGGTAAAAGTGGCACGCGTGTGACTAATAATTTGTTACGGGTATTTGAGAATCGAAGCTCGTATTGTATGCATTCAATGTCGTATTTCGCAGATTGATTTCTTGGTAGTGATTTTTTTGAGATTTTTTGGTTTTTGATAATTTTGAACGTTTTTGTGATTCGTGTTGGGAAAATTTGATAGTAGACATCATTTTTTAGGGTCCATTGGTTTTGAGAAGATTTGAAAATTTGTAGAAATTCTCTTAGAAAATGTGAGTAATTTTTTTCGAGATTCTTTGGCTTTTGATAAACGTTTTTGTAAATCATGTTGGAAAATTTTGAAGATTTGAAAATTGTTCTAAATTCTTTTGGAAAATGTTATTGTCGAAAAAATATGGAATTGAAGCTCATATTATGCATTCAATGTCGAATTTCGCAGTTTAATTTCTTTCCAGTGATATTTTTTGGGATTTTTTAGCTTTTGACGATTTTAAACGTTTTTGTGAATCATATTGGAAACGTCTGATGATAGACATCATTTTTTAGGGTTCATTGATTTTAAGAAGATTTGAAAATTTGTAGAAATTCTTTTAGAAAATATTCTTGTCGAAAAATTAGTTGTGAGGGGAAGAATTAAAGACTTCAAGCTCGTGTTGTGAATTCAATGTCGTATTTCGCTATTTAATTCCTTGGGAGTGATTTTTTCGAGATTTTTCGGCTTTTGACAATTTTTTAACGTTTTTGTGAATCATGTTGAGAAAGTTTGATTATAGACATAATTCTTTAGAGTTCATTGATTTGAAGACTTGAAAATTTTTTGAAATTCATTTAGAAAATGTTGTTGTCGAAAAAGTAGTTGCGAGGGGAAAAAGTAAAATCGCGAGACTGTGTATCTCTTGCGCGATCACAAATTAACGATCCAAGCGAGATCGTAAGTTTAGTCCGCGCATAATACGATGTCACAACACGTGAGCGGTGTTTGTAAGCTGGCAGCGACGGGACTTCAAACATTGCGAAGCCCCAAGCCAAAAGTCTACTCTACGGTATACACTCATAGAACGAGAGAGAAAGATGGAGAGAATATGGACCACTTGTCACCGCGATTCATTTCGATTGATGAACTTTTCGTTCTCGTGAACAATAAATTCGTTATTCCTCAGTCTCGTCGCACTTGTAGATCAACGATCGAATCTCTTACGAATTTAACGTAAATTTTCCGTAACAAATTTCGTTTTCAGAAATTATTGCTATCGTTAGTTAATCAGAATTTAATTGAATGAAATACTTTCATTTTATTCATTACGACTTTATTTTTCAGGAATTACAACAGAACACCGAGAATTTAGACTGTTCAAATGGAATCGGACAGAATTATTATTGCAGCAGTTTGAAGTTCAAACACGAATTTCCGACAATTCTGCAATGCGCTGCTGCTTCTTCGCTACCTTCACTTTCACAAGGTAAAAAAACCAATTGTTTTCTAAATATTTAAGATTCTCACACGCTCAATAGAAAATCAAGATTTTCGTAAACGAACGTCACTCAGAAACCTTAAAAATCAAAAATGTATTCAAATTTCAACCGAATTATCAATAATCATCACAAAAAATCGTTCAGTCATAAAAAATAATTATAATTATGATACCAAAGCCAGCGATAAAATAATTTGAGACCTTATCGACGGAGGCGACATATCGAAAATCCGACGATAAAACTCACGAGTTAGAACGACGCAGGAACTTCATGAATGGAAGGAGTTTCGGCTTTCGTCGTCATGACTCTCGTCAAAGTTCCTATCTCGAATTCTTGAGGATCTCGTTGTTGGCATTTGCCACGAGAGTCCAAGTGTTCGGACGATCGTGCCCTATACGTATACGTAAAAAGAATTAAACGCGTGCAAGAACACACGATGATAAAATTATTGTATGTACGTATTGAGATGAAACGGTCTTTATCCTCCTTCGTGTGCGTATACGATTGTGTTATACTGGTTCATCATGAAAGTACGATGCAGAAAGAGAGAAAAGAGAGATAGATAGATGCACGGTTATGTATAATCAAGGTACAATAACGAGCTGCGAAATGCCCAAGATAGAGCGAGGCGAATGTATTCGTGTAATCGGAGATTCGTGACTCGGGCATCGATACTTTTTAGTCTTTATCATCGAGCGTATCGTATGTACTTTTTAAGCGTTTTGATAAGGGAGAAAAAACGAACTTTGCGAGCTCGAATTAAAAATTTTACCCTTGATGATTTTTTTTTTGATACTGGAGAAAAAAAAATTTTGAGCTTGAAAAAATTAACGAATTTTTTGTATCTTTCTTTGTATAAATTATTACTGTTAAATTATTCATTAAATATTATAAATATTTATTTTTGAATAACGCGGTGGGTGATCGATGGAAAAAAATGAGAGAAAATGGAGAAATATATCGAGTTTGATTTCTCAGACTCGCAGGAAGTGTGCCATTTGCTGTTTTAGTTTTAGATAAGGGAGAAAGAACGAACTTTGCGAGCTCGAATTAAAAATTCTACCCTTAATGTTTTTTTTTGATACTGGAGCAAAAAATATTTTCAGCTTGAAAAGTTAACGATTTTTTTTGTATCTTTTTTATTATATAAATTTTTATTGTTAAATTATTCATTAAATATTATAAATATTTATTGTTAAATTACGTGATAAGTTCTCGATGGGAAAAAATGGAGAAAATAGAGAAATATATCAAGTTAATTTCTCAGGCTCGCAGGAAGCGTGCCATTTGCTGTTTTAGTCCTAAGAAAATTCAACAGTCTACAAAACGCTAGAAAATTAGGGGAATTAGTCTCCCGGGGTTACAGGTGGTGAAATTTGAGTTCGAAGGGAGATCAAATTTCTTCCAACTTTTCAAACCAGCTTCTTTAAATTTCTCCACGTATCTCGACTGAAACGTTGATATACAACTATATTCAAGAGAGTAATAAAAAATAATCTCAGCCAATATCAATATTCTGAAAACTGGATTAAAATTGCTCGGCTCGCCAATTAAAATAAAAATTTTCCAAGTAATCTAAATCGCAATGTTTGTCACGAAAATTCGATAAAAGCGAGGGTTGCTGAGGAAAATAATAAACAAATGAAAATATAAAAGCGTCGACTGGAATAAAGAAGTCATCGAACCAGACCTTTGAGTCTCGAGCTCTGGAAATTTTCGGAGCGTTTAGTCAACCGTGAAGAGAGAGCGAGAGAGAGAGAGAGAGAAATGAAGAAATGAAACCGAGAGAGAAAAGAAGAGAGAAGAGTATTATTTTGGGTTGAATCGCTCGAGTACGAGAGAGCGAGCAGGTTCAAGAATTACGGTCGCTAATCTCGGATGCTGGTGGCTCAACGCTGCAGCTGATATATGAATGCGACGAGGGAAGTTGGATGTTGCGATCCGATGATTTTCAAGGGTCGTCGTCGTCGTCGTCGTGATCGTTGTCGTCGACTCGCGCGCCAGGGTAAGCGAGTTTCGTATGCGAGTCGCCGAAAACGAGCACAGCGGGTGATCCCGAAGAAGACGACGACGAGCTTATAAAGCCTCTCGTGTCTCGGGATGACCCACACGAACAGCTGGTAATTATTGTTTGGCATGAATCCTCCGAGCTCACGGTACGCTCGAACGTCACTCTAAAAGCCTCGATAAATTCGTCTTGTCGGGCGCTAAACGTTCTCTGTAACATTTCATATGTGCGAGCTATATCGTCGAATAAAATTAAATTATGAGTGATTAATCGTCTCGGAACTGTGCGATTTAATATGTCGTCGAAATTAAATGTTTCGTATCAAAAAGACTCTCGAGCTGTTCATTAGAATAGAAAATTTGAAAAATTTAGAGTTAAATTGCTTGAGTAGAGAAAAATCGAATAGAGAATAGTGCATTCTAGTCAATTTTTTGGAAAAATTTCAACACGTTTTTTAATGTACAGAAATACAGAAATAAGTAAAGCGAGGAGTAATGTGAACGATAAAATAAATCAAAAAGACTCCTCGAGCTGTTCATTAGAATAGAAAATTTGAAAAATTTAGAGTTTAATTGCTTGAGTAGAAAAAATTGTTGAGGTCTAAAATGCATTCCAGTCAATTTCTTGGAAAAATCTCAACGCGTTTTTTAATGTACAGAAATAAATAAAGCGGGAGTAAAGTGAACGATAAATAAATCAAAAAGACTCTCGAGCTATTCATTAGAATAGAAAATTTGAAAAATTTAGAGTTGAATTGTTTGAGCAGAAAAAATTGTTGAAGTCTAAAATACATTCTACTCAATTTCTTGCAAAAATCTCAACGCGTTTTTAAATATACAGCAATAAATAAAGCGAGAAATCAAGTGAACAATAAAATAAATCAAAAAGACTCTTGAGGTGTTCATTAGAATAGAAAATTTAAAAAATTTAGAGTAAAATATTGCTTGAGTAGAAAAAATTCTTGAGGTCTGAAATGCATTCTAGCCAATTTCTTGGAAAAATCTCAGCGCGCTTTTTAATGTACAGAAATAAATAAAGCTCCGAGTAAAGTGGACGATAAAATACGCATCGGTAACAGAAACTTCACAATACGTTTCTCGTTGATTTATGATGGTTATGGATTAATAAGTCAAAGAGCAAGTGGCTACTATTTTGAAAAAAGGAGTCTAAAATATTTACGATTTATGAAATTCCGAGTTCGAGGAGTCGACGAATCTAGCACGTTTCAATATTCCCATGAAAAATCCTGACCTTGTCTATTTTTGTCCGAAAGTGCCAATGAGCTTGATTTTTTAATCTTCGCCTCGATTTTCATACCATATTTATAATTTTATTTATATTTCAACTCTGATAATTAATTTGAACGAAATGCAACGAATCAGGAGAGTGAGCAGGGACTTATCTTTGTTCGATGATTATTCAAGTTTTGCACGAAATTTATATGATTTTTATTGACCGATGTGTACGTGCTCAGCGACGATTCTTATGATGAATGTATTTGTAGTTGCGTAGTAAACAAGGGCACGATTTGGGGGCAATCACAGTTAAATGTCGCTGATAAGGCACAACCGCGGATATTCCCGTTCGTAGTAACGTTTTATCATTTACATGCGCATTATGTATGCACGATATAGAGAACGGAGAACGTTGAAATAATTGAGCTAACCTCGTGGAAAGAAATCTCGGCGACGCGCAAGTTTGAGCAGAGAATAGAAAAGAAATTAAATATCGAGTCAGGAAAACGTGCAGCGAGCGATGACGTCTCATTTATCAAATACACTTCATATTATTATTTGAATTTTGAATAAGAGTAAAGTCGAGCGGAGTGATTGAATAAAAATAAAAATAATGAGTCGTTAACGCTTTCGCTTTACGATAAATCGGGCGGGCCCCTTCGGCCGACCGCTTTAATCTCTCATTTGCTTATCCGCGCATTTCGACACCCATGTGATGATATTTCGACGTGTATACGATGATATTTATATACATTTAATGTACGTAAGAGACAAAAGCGCCGCTATTGGGCGTTATACATTTTTGTGATTGTTTAAAAAATTTGACGTAACGGTGTAGAAATTAAATATCTTTATTCAACGGAGATGTTAAAATGTTTAATCAATATTTGATATCCAGAATTGTATTTGGTAAATTTGGCTATATTTTCGTGATTGATGATTGATTGATTGAATTGAATTGAATTAATGATTGAACAAAATTTGACCGGAGGAGACGATCCAAAAATGAGTGAAAATAACTTTTAATAACCCCCTTTTATCAATGCGAAAATGTTTTAGATATCCCAGATCTTAAACTGAAAACTAAAAATCCCCACAAATGTTATAAAGTGAATAGAAAATAATTTTTACACCATATATTACTTTAAATGAATAAACAATAAATATATGAAAATAATTTTCCCTTATCACTGCGAAAATAAATAACAGTTAATAAAAAAAATTTCTATACCATATTAATATAAATCAACAAAAAATAAACTTATGAAAATAATTTTTCCTTATCAGTGCGAAAATGTTTCCGTTATCTCAGATTTTAAACTGAAAACTGAAAATCCCCACAAATGATAAATAAAGTTAATAGAAAATCATTTCTACACCATATTACTCTGAATCAACAAAAAATGAACATGAAAATAATTTCCCCTTATCACTGCAAAAATGTTTCCGTTATCACAAAAATTTTAAACTGAAAACTAAAAATCTCCATAAATAAAATGAATAGAATAAAATTTCTACATTCTATATGACTTTGAATCAACAAGAAATAAACATGAAAATAATTTCCCCTTATCACTGCAAAAATGTTTCCGTTATCACAAAAATTTTAAACCGAAAACTAAAAATCCCCACAAATGACAAAGTTAAGAGAAAATAATTTCTACACCATATTAATTAGAATCATCAAAAAATAAACATATGAAAATAATTTTCCCTTATCACTGCGATAAAATAATAATGAATTAACTGATACAATTGTAATGATTGTACGTGGAGGAGAGGTTTTCGATTTCATAACGTCGATGAGAGGAAGCACGTCGCATAATACAGAGTAGAGGTTGAGCGACGTTGGAGCTCGCTCCGTTTCGTGTTCTGCGAAGGCTGGAAAGTTCTATTTGGCCCGTGTATCCGCCGGTGGCAGGAGCAAACCATTTCGCCTGGAGACTCGCCTGGCTCTCCCTGACCGGGCACGCGGTGCCCGCTCGCCGCCGGCGAGGTGTCAAATTTCTTCGAGCCAAGTCATGAGGCCCCTTCTGCGCGCTCCCTTTTCAGCCTCCCATTCTCCGCCGACGCGAGATCATGCGTGGCATGAGTCTGAGTCGATCGCACAAAGTGCCTCCCTGACCCGTCTCGTTCCCTCTCGCTTTTTTGCTTGACCTCAAGAAAACACGTACCGACTCCTCGCCAGCGAATTCATACGCTGATTAATAAGAATTTTACGGGGACGTGTAATCTCGTGATTTTATTTTTTAGATAATTTCCTCACTCTGATATCAAATACTTCCTGAGAAGAAATATGACTCGATAAAGTAGATGAAGGAATTTTCGTTTGAACGTTATCAAAAAAAAAAAAAAAATAAATAAAAATGCAATGCGATTTTATTTTATTTATATTTAGGACACCGTAAAATTGGAAACTTGTATCAAAAAATGAACTTTTTATTATTCAATTTAAATTACTGTTCAATAATGAAAACTGGGAAAAACTTAAAAATTTGTATTAAATTACATATAGATATAGACGAAAGAGAGCAAACTGCGTTAATAATTCGAACGTTGAAGAAAATACGATGCACAGAATTGTATTATATTCAGCACGAGCGAAATAAGATCGTGTTACGTATCTGCAAGCGAGATTTACTCAAATAATTGCTAATTGAATCTTCTTCAGGGCACACGTGTCCTATAACGAAAGGAAAGGGATCGATTCGCAGATAGTATATTATAGATACGTGTAGTTTTCCTAAATACGCACGCAATCTGATATCGTAATTCGAATTATTTGCGCTCGAGTACACCTCTAATTTGCTGTATTCTATCCATAAGCTTTCATAATTAAATAAGCCAAGAAAATTCTCTTAAAGTAAAAAAACAGCATTCAAAATTAATAATTAACACTTGAAAAAATTATTTCTGGTCATTCAATTTATATTCAACTACTTTTGAATTTGCCGGGGTCAAATGGAAAATCACAAGTTTATAGTATCACCATAAAATAGGGGAGGTATAAAGTAATAGGCAAAAGCAGTTTATTAAAAAATTTCATATTATTGTTTAAGTAATTAAAAATAAAAGTTGCAAAAACAAACTTTTGTTTAAACTCGGGATTTAACATTGTTTATACGTGCTGATTGTTGGAAAAAAATATGGACAAAGATTTATATTTTGAATAATTTTTAAAAGCAAATTTATGAATTCTTCATTAGACACAACACGTTAAATTGATAGGAATTAACTTAAGAATTAAATTCCTTTTGAACCGTTCGGTCAATCATTACTAATTTTGGAAGAGAATTTTTAAACATTCATAAATGTGCAATAATGTGCCAAAATTTAAACAATTTCTTATGAGTTTTAAAAAAGGGTCTGTACAATCAATTTTTTATAAATTGGCACAACTTAGGTTTTTTTTTATACATCTAATGATTTTATTCCTCGTGCACGACGAGTTTACTCACATCTGACAAATGTTCAACTGTTATGATAGATAAAAAAAGAAAAGTGCGCGTTGGAAAGTTTGAGGAGAGCAACGAGATCACGATAACGTTGAAAAGTTTGCGAATGCACACCTGACTGCAACTCGAGATCGTGTTCGATACACGACACTCTTTCTTCTCTGCCCTGCTCTAGCGAACATCGAACGTGACGAATTGAAACTAAACTTCGTATCAAGATACTAAACATCGCATTAGCATTTTAATCGCACGAACGAAATGTAAACGAGCTTCAAAAGTCCAAGCCCGAAAAATAGAGAGATTTGAACATTTTTTCTCACCCAAACGTTCATTTATTTTTTATGTATTTTACTTTTTATTTAAAATAAAAATAAGTAAGGAATCATATTTTTTCTTTCGAATTTTCTCGATTTGTTTCCTGATCTCAAAAATGTCACGTCGCGATGTTTATTTCTTCGAAAGAGAATCCTTATTATTTTGCAACATTCGGAAAATCGGTTTTTCCTCGCGTTGAGTTTATATTTTTACGAGGGAAAAAAAATCGTCTTCCTTTTCCTGCTCTCCTCGCTGTCACCTTTCGAAATCGTGTTTTTTATTCTGTACACGGAGTTGACCTACATTTACTCGATCCGGCTCATTGTTTTACTGATTTCGCGATACTTCATTACACTTTTACGAATTTCGTGTTTTCACAATATCAATTTTGTATTCGTCGAAACCGGAAAGATTGCGTTATTATCGACGAATTCTGGATTTCGTTTTAGCTCAGAAACACGTACGGATGATTTGTGATTTCTGATGACCGCGATAGATGTATAGACCCAACCTGTCAATTGTTGATTGCAATGCGTTCGAGGAAATTTCGACGATGAAAGGAGACGCGACGAGAAATAAAAATAGTAAATCCTTCAAATCGATTTTCCCTTTTTGCAATCTTTATTCTCACCCCGAGTGAATCATTGCTCGAGGAAGCGAGCAAAATACGCGCTACACCCGACGGAGAGAATGAAGTCATGCTGCGTATTGTATTTCGCTTATCGATGCTGAACTCTGCAATTCCGAGATGGAAACTGCTTTGGCGTTTCTGGAATGCATGTTGAACATTTTTATTTCTCTCGCATCGTCTGCGTTGTAGCATTTTTCATTTAATTTGTAATTGTATAAACTATTACGAGTAATTTAACACAATTAACGTGTTTTTTATTTAACATTCTTATGTAATTTTTAATGACAATAAAAATAATTATGAACGAGATTCTTATTTTTGACTGAAATGATGAATAACAAAAGCACGTGGATAATTTTATGCTCCTCGTCGTTGATTTTTTGAGGTGATGTCTGTCCTATATCGTGCGAAATAGAACTTTCATATTTTCTCTGAGAATAAACAAATTTCAAAGAAAGAATAAGCAAAGATTAATGTGATTCTCTTATTTTTTTCTAAAATTTCAAAAATGTCTAAGAAAATATCGTAAATCCGTTTTGCATATGTCCCTCTCGCACTCGTGTGGGTTAAACATCACCTTAAGGTGGGAGTCGTGTGAAATTTTTTGAGACATATTTTTTTATTATTGCATAGATCTAGATAATACTTTATTGAAAATGTATAATAAATTTTAAGACGTTTTATCATTCAAAAGTCGAGATACTGATTTTTAAAATCCATCTCTAATACTCACGTTCTTTTAGAGCAGATATTTTTATTCACGCTCGATTTAAGAAATAACCAGATAGATTTTTACATAAAAATAATAATTAATTTTATCTTAAAATCCATCTGGTTATTTTTTAAATCGAACGGGAATAAAAATATCTGCCATAAGAACGTGAGTATTGGAGATGAATTTCAAAAATCAAGATCTCGATGAATATCAATTCTGGATGATAAAACGTCTTGAAATTTGGTATACATTTTTATTTAAGTATTATCTAGGTCTATGCAAAATTTAAAAAAATCTATCTCAAAAAATTTCACGCGACTATCCCTCCTCAAACACGAAACCCCTTCTTTTGGAATATACAAGAACTGGGCAGTGCTCCGTGTATGCATAAAACGATAAAAATTCATCGGTGCCCACTAATTATTTTATTACCACTGAAAATGTCTCTCCCAACGGAGTTCATATGTTCATAGTGTTCTCCAGCTTAATATTTTCTTCTATTTACGATTTTCATGATTACTACTTCTTTCACGACTCATGATACTCGAAACGTGACCGATGAATGAAACTCACTTTATTCAAACTTTTCTTCGATATTTTACAAGTCCTGATATACGATTTAATTCTTCTTGATTTTTTTTTATTAGTGAAAAATCAATTAATTTTTTAAATTGAATCTTTTTTTTCAAATTATTTGTATAAAAATGTAGATGCATGTAATTTTTTATCTTGGATATCAGAATATTTTATTTTCTAATGAATTCGTAATTGGGATATAAATAGTGACATGAAAAATGTTATTTGTGTTGTTGAATATTTATGTATTTCTAATTATGACTTTTATGGTAAATTTAACCTATTTTTGAAAAACGACATCTTTTCGTTTCGGAGAAGGAAAATCGAGGAAAAAGAAGTCGAAAATTTTTAGAGCCGCGTTCATTTTGGGATCACCCCTTTCCACGGAGTCTCCGAACGCGTGCTTTTCCTTACATATTATATCGGTTTCGGAGCCCTCGTCGATGGTTTTTGAGCTCGGAGCACGTACAGGATAATTTTCACGTTGTTCTCTACTCGTTCGCGTACGGCTATATACCTCGCGTGGTTCAAACAAGCTCTCGATTTTCGTACGATGGAACGTGACTCCGTGAGTTCGAATGCACGATCGACGGGTCCACGCGCTTTCGTTATGTGCTTCGCTGTACGGTTACAAAAATAAATTTTTGTTTATCTTTCCGTGTATATGCGGACTCGAGTGAGCTTGAATGATACTTCCTTCGAATTTTACAATGAAAAAGAGCCCTCACATTTCACCCGGTAACATATATTCGATCTCGCGGTTGAAACAACGTTTACTCGAAATTCTCGATATTTTCAACGATCTCGATTCTCGAGTTATTTCCTTGATTTTTCACCAATTTTAGTAAATTAGTATTGATTCAGGGTAAGGGAGAGGCAAAATGAGGTACCTAAAAAATTTGGTGAAAATTTTCAATATTTCAAAATTTGACAAAATTTAATATCAAATAGTTTTCTCTTAGCTAAGAGAATTATATTCGGTGATTTGAAAACACATTTAAACAAGAATAGAAATTAAAAATTAATTAACATAGCAGATAGAAAAAGATCATTTTCTTTGAGAATGAAACACATTTAAATGAAAAGTGAAATCAATCACCAGTTAATTACTTTAAATAAGACGTCAAAGTTAATAATAAATTAGTAAATTATTTTAAAAAAGTTCTCACTTTTTAAAGCGGTGCCCCATTTTTTTCGCTAAAAAAATTTTTTTTCTCATGGCCGCTGAAAATTTTATTTCATTCTTTTCATAGTGATTAAAAAACAAAAAATTCAGTATTTTTAAACCCTTTTGGAATTGTAATAGTATTTTCTTAAGTACCCCATTTTGCCCCCTTCCCCACTGATTTTATTTATTCTCAAACGAAAATGCACTGAGAATTTAATTTATTTATTCGTCATCAAAAAGTATTTACTCTTTTTTACTAATCAAGAGTCGCGGTAGAGACTCGAGGCAAGTACATTTTTTCAAAATATCAAAAATCGCCGAGCTACCGCGACTATCTATACGCGAAGACAAACGTT